>MU832141.1:0-85171 GCA_029204225.1 Diphasiastrum complanatum | reverse complement strand
TGAGGCAATACCCTCAAGAACAGGACTCTGAGGAAATTACCATGCAACAACAAAGAGATCCTTGTCTAAACCAATATTCATCAAGGCGGATCCAAATATTGCATGCATGCTTGCCATGCCTGATAAACTCAATGATCGAATGAAGTCTCTTTGTATAAACGAGCCACCAGAACCACGTCCACTCGTTGATCTAGTCTATGGCCTATATATTGAATCCCATCTATACCCTTGGAAAGTAGGTAGTTCTCCCTTTTGACTCCCATGAGTCTCAATGAAATGTAATAGATTATGTCCAACTCCCTAGCATTGGCAACTCTAGGGAGTGCGATCAATATAGTGCATCCATCATGATAAATCAGTTGTCGGCCAGAATCACGAGCATTTGGGAAGGTCTTATGCTTTTCCTCAGCCTGAGTGTATGTAAGGTCATCGTCCGTATAGATGGTGCCGAGTCAAATATGTACTTCCAATAAGACCAAATAGTATTTCCAAGTGTGATGATAACTAGACGGAACAATGCCGTCAACCAGATAAAAAACTGAAAACTAAAAACTAGAACTAGGCAAATAGTTGGTCTTATGAAGTGCTGTAGGGTGGTGCAGGGGGAGCTAGTTCTTGCCCTCTTTTTCGGCCATGGAGGAGAGAGGGGATGGGCCAATGATCGTGGAGCGCAGGTAGTTGCTAGGGCGACATGGAATTGGAGAGAGAGAGAGAGAAAGAAAGAAAGAAAGAAAGCTTTATTAATGTCTTTTCCATGCCAAAAGGCCTATAAGACTAATGAAGTACATGTCATGTATGTGGTAACCATGGGAGCGTATAAAAAACGTCTCCAAACTGTAATAAAGAAAAACATCTGGTGCAACCTAAAATAGACACGTATGCGAGAATGTGCATAATAATAATCATATGTGTCTCGGGTAAGATGTCAAGGCTATGCTGCATCTGCTGTGCTGCTGCTGTAAAAAGATGTAATGCGAGCCACAGTATGGAAAGCACTGGAGTCTGCCGGCGGCGTCTGTGAGTATGAGCACGTGTATGTGTGATAGTAGTAGTAGTACGCCCCTGCGTAGAATGTCTAGTAATCCTGGTGGTATCCTGATGGTGAGAGGTACACTGTCTCTGATCTCTATGAGCATGAGAGCGGCCAACATCCTTGTCGTCATCCTCATCATAATCCTCATCCTCAGGTACTAAATCATGCGATCTCCGTCTAGTAAAGAACGAAGTAATCAATGGCTGTGAGGTAAAATGCTGGGGTGTCTCGTATAGATCTCTCCGTAGTCTGGACATCTCGTGTACCATGAGAGCGACACACCGTGGGTCCTCATAAGCTATGAGAGATCGTAGAGTGGTAGGCATCTCTCGGAACAGGCAGTGATATCGTCCTCTAATCTCATAATATACAGGGCACCGAAATATAAAGTGCTCCTCAGACTCCACCTCACCTAGGGAGCAGAACTGGCAAATCCGCTCCTCTCTGGGAATACCGTGGAACCTCCCAGTCTCAATAGCTAGCTGATGAGAGGACACCATGAGTTGCCCCAATGTGAATCTGAGGCAATGTGACAATCCCGAGTCCAAGTAGCGTGGCATGACCGGGGTCCCTGATGCATCTAGCTTCAAGAAATGAGTCTGATAGAAAGCTGGCTTAACCCCTAACTGGTTACGCCAAGTCCGCTCTAGATATGTGCGATAAAGGAAGCGTCTGATATACTGATGTGTGCCGGAGGGGAGCTCTGTGATGGAGATGCCAAATGATACAGGTAGGAGGTGAGAGGCTTGAGAGAACCATGATAGCCTGTAGCCCTGATCATGAAGACGCTGTGAGGAGGATAGTGCAACCTGTATGTATCGCCTGTCTATCTCTGGTAGCGCCTGTATCCTATGTATATAGGTGATAAGCTGAAGAACTGCCTCGATCTGTATAGGTGGAACTGCAAACTTGGCTAGAAGAATCTCATGGGGAACAGAAGGCTTCGCTCGAATCAACCGAGCTAGCATGGTGGTCTGTAATCGTGAGAGACTGGCCCAGTGTGAAGAAGGAAGACCTACATACCATGTCTCTGCCGCATAAAAAGCCGTGGGGGTAACAATGGTATCGAAGAGGTGACACTTACTGCGAGCATCCTGGATGGACTTGCGGAAACAAAATCGCTCTAGCTGAACAAGGGAGGCATGTCCTTTCCCTAGTCGAGTGGTAGCGGCCTGTCTCATGCTAAAAGTAGGACCTGAGAAAAGGACCCCCAAGTATGTGTAGGAAGGGACCACCTCTAGAATCTGTCCCCCCAAAGTAAGCTCCTGTCGCTGCATGAATGCCCTCGAAGTGTTGAAGACCATAACCTTGGTCTTCCCAATGTTCACCCCTAGGCCCCATCTGGTGCAAAACTCATGCAAGCAATCCAACTGTCGCTGTAGGCCCTCTCTGGTCGGTGAGACCAACACCACATCATCAGCATAAAGGAGGATAGCAATCAAGATGTCACCAAGCCTGCAGCCAGTACCGCCACCTTGTGTAATGACTCTCTCCAACTCATCAATATACATGCCAAAGAGGACTGGTGAGAGGGAACAACCCTGCTTCACCCCAATAGTGCTCCAGATGTGCTCAGATATGCCACTGCTATGTCGGAAACAACCAAGGACACGCTCATAAAGTGCCATCACAGCAAGAACAATGTCGGTGGAGAAGCCGAGGTCGATGAGCAATGAACGAGGAACAGAATCAAAGGCTTTCCTGAAGTCCACAAAACAACAGTAAACGCTCTCTCTCCTGTGCTTAGCCTCCTCAATCAAGGCTCGCAATGTGAAGATGTGATATGCCGTGGAATAATGTGCTCTGAAACCAGCTTGACCCATGGCATGTAGTCTCCTAGTCTCCGCCTCTGACCTCACAACAGACTGCAGTATAGTACCATATAATTTAGCCAGGACATGTCCGATCATGATGGTGCAGTAGTTACTTGGAATCATGGGGTCACCATTCTTATGGATGGGGTGGATAATGTTAGTGCACCAGGGAGACGGAAAGCCAGAGACAACTGCAGAGTTAAGAAGGGTGGCTAGTCAGAGGCATGGGAAAGGAGCTCAAATTCAAGGTCTTCGATATCTTTGGCTTTGTGGGACTTCAGCTTCTTAATGGCCGCAAGTACCATGTCAGATGTGAAAAAGAAGAACGCAAGTGGCCGTGGAGATATGGCGATAGGTGAGTCGGTAGGAACCGTGTACAGGCTAGTAGCATAATCAGTCCATATGCGGAGGTCTTCCAAGAGAGGTGGTGGAGAGCAAAGAATGAACTCGCGCCAGAAAGCGCCCGAAGAAGAGCTGAAAAGAAGGTCAATGAGACGTTTCCCTTCAGAATCATCATGGGAGCGTTTCTTACAGCGGAGAGCACGACGGTAGGAACGTCGGGAAGATCGAAGCAGATGTGGGGCATGGATGCGTGAGTGGGTTACTGACTGATGGAGAGAGCGGCACTCAGTATCGTACCAAGGAGGGTGTGCGTCGGGTCTTTTTGGGGTGGGGTTTTGTGGGGAGGGTTAATGATGCGGCCGTGTGGAGAGAGGTGGTGAGGAAAGCCGCCTGGGTGTCGACTGGACTATCATGAGGAAAGGAGTGTAAAAGTGCAGCTAGGGACTGTTGGTATAGCGGCATGTAAGTAGGATCAAATGTGTACATGGGTGCTCGGGTAAGCGTGGGTAGTGTAGATGGGTGAGTGGGTGGGAGGTGGCCGATATCGAAGGAGAGAAATGAGTGATCAGAAAGGGTGGTGGGGAAGATGTGGAAGTCAGAAACTGTGGGTACAAAGGATGGTGACCCCATGAGATAGTCAACGACACTATGTCCTCCACTGTGAGGGTGGCATGTGTAACTATCTGAATGTGGCCAGCAGGGTAAGCCATTATAAATGGCTAGCTCATGTGCCTCTCCAAACTGCAATAAGTGCTCACCATATGAAGTAGTAGGTCCAAAACTATCCGCGGAGGTCCTGGTGACTCCAAGCATATCACTGTCCAAGGCACGAACACGTAGCTGATCAGTGGTGTCGAAGAACTCTGTCTGTCGTGAAGATGTCCGGGCATTAAAATCCCCTGTGAGGAGAATATGCCCCCACTCTGAAAATCTGATAATATCTGGTGAGAGGTCCTGATGTGGAGATCCAATACCCTCAGCAAAAGACGAGGACTCTGGTGGAAAGTAACATGCTGCAATAAAAAGATCTCTATCCAAGCCAATATCCCGACCCACGATGCGAGTCCATGTGTAGCGGGCCTGCTCGTCATGTCAGATGAAGTCAATACTCGAGTGAAGAGCCTCCCTGTACAAGCAGGCGACCCCACCTGAACCACGTCCACTAGCAGATCTAGTCTCTCGTCGGAATATTGAATCCCATCTGTATCCAGGAAAGGAAGGAAGTCCTCGCTCTAGGCTCTCGTGTGTCTCCATGAAGAATAATATATCCCTGCCTGTAATGAAATCAACAAGGTCGCCTGCCGTAGAAGATGAGTGTATGCCAGCACAGTTCCACACTCCAATCCGAAGGTGGTGTGGATGGGGCCCTGAGGTGCTCCCACCCCCAGGCACCCCAAATCCCTAGCACCGGGATCTGCTAGGTGCACTATCAAGAAAGCGCACTCGTCCATCTCGATAAATGACTCGTCTGCCAGACTCACGGGCTGTCTGAAAGGCCTTACGCCTCTCCTCTACTTGGATATATGTGAGGTCGTCATCCATATAGATAGTGGTGCCACGAAGCTTAGCTCTGCACCGCAGAGCGTCTCGGCGACTCTCTAGAGAGGTGAAACGGATAATGAGTGTAGCGGCATCTCTGGAGGTCCTCCAAGCTATATCTAGCCCATCTGGCATATGTCCTAGGGTGGTCTCAAGAAATCTCGTGGCCTCGGCAGTGGCATCCTGTGTGTCTGGTATCCCACGAACCCTGATGTTGTGGGCCTTTTGCTCCCTCGACTTCTCTTCCGAAATGGTGGTGGAGATGACGGAAGAGATGGGGGCGCTAGGTTTGGTGCCTTTCTGCAAGACTGCTGCCCATGAATCTTTATGTTGCTCTATTTTATTCTCAAGCTCCTTTATCTTGGTGGTGGTTGATTCCGATGCTGCAACATGCTTAGTGTTGATCACCTGCTCTAATGAAGCGACTTTGGACTGCAACACATTTTTTTCTTTGAGTAAGGAGACCACTATTCCTTTCAGTTGTGATTGTTCATGTTTCAAAAGCTGGAAATCGGCTTTCATTTGGTCAGCTTCCCAGGAAGAGAATAGTTCCGTTGATTTGGAGGGAGTGTATGGGATGGGTACCGCAGATGGGGGAGCTGTGGGTTCTTGAGGAATAGGGATAGGAAGAAGGCCTGTAGGAGTGGTCAGAGCAATAGGGTGGGAGATTGATGGAGATGAGGAAGATGCAGAAGAAGAAGAAGATGAAAGAGAGGGAGGAACCACAGAGGATAAAGAAGAGAGTGAGAGTGGGGAAGAAGAAGAGGAGGAAGAAGAAGGTGCCACACCATCTGTAGGCAGCAATGGCAGGTCTGAGGACAGCGAGGGGGCAGCGATGGGGGAGGTATTAGTGTCTGCAAAGAAAGGGGGGGGGGCTGTTTCCAGAAGCGATGGAGCAGCTGTCTCCATCAGCGATGGAGGGACTGTTGTTTCCAGCGAGGGAGGGGATGTTTCCATCGAGGGAGGGGGCAGCGAGGGAGGGGATGTTCTCAGCGAGGGAGGGGGAGGAGACAGGAGCGATTTCAGTGAGGGAGGGGGAGGGGACAATAGCGAGGGGGGGAGCGGGTGGTCCGACGTGGGGGGAGTGAGGAGATGGCGCGAGAGACAGGAGGAGCAGATCCAGATCCGCGTGGAGCCATCTGAGAGAGAGAGAGAGAGAGAGAGAGAGAGAGAGAGAGAGAGAGAGAGAGAGAGAGAGAGAGAGAGAGAGAGAGAGAGAGAGAGAGAGAGAGAGAGAGCTTTATTAACGTCTTTTGGGCACCCGTGAGTGCATAAGACCAAAAAGAAAATATGTACAAGCAACAATGGGAGCATCATCCATAGGAGGACGTGGCTGTGAAATGCTATAAACTAGCTACGAATGAAAGTAGAACAAAGCAGAAGTGAAATAAGCCCACAACCCGGGCCAGGTATAACAGAAGACTACAGAAAAAGTACCAATGCCCACAACCCGGGCCAGGTGGAGAATAAGTACATATCAACGGAAGTAAGTGTGAAGTGTTCGCTGAGTGGACCGTACAGTGGGCCCCGATGGAGGCGAGTGTCGACTACATCTGGGCTTTTTCCGCGGTGGCACAGCGATAGGAATCTCATCATCGGAGTCATCAGCATGTGCTTGAGTCCGAAAGAAGCCAGTGAGAAGCAGCTGCCGGGAGTCTAACCCCAGGTGATCTGGTACAGGCAGATGAGACTGACAGAGAGTAAGCATCTCACGAACAAGAAGTCCCAAGCAACGAGCATCCGGATAGGAGACAAAACTGCGAAGTGTATGCGGGCCATCGCGAAAGAGACAATAATATCTCCCCCGTATCTCATAATACAACGGACATCTGAGGAGGAAATGGGCTTCATCTTCCACCTCCTCCAACGAGCACAAGCGACATAGACGATGCTCCCGGGGGATATCCCATGCACGACCGGCCTCAATAGCAAGCTGATGAGAGGAAATGTGCAACTGCCCAAGACGATAGCGCAGGCCGTGTGATAGGGGCTGTGAGAGATAAAGCGGCAACAATGGCAAACCAGAAGGATCCAGAGAGAGGAAGTGTGTCTGGTAATAGCTCAGTCGAATATGGGAAGGTGGGAGGGAGCTCCAAGTCTGCTGCATATATTGACTGAATAAATAGCCTCGGATATATGAATGCGTACCACGAGGAAGATCCATGATAGAGATGCCCAGATGTCGTAAGAGATCAGACGCCTGCTGGTACCAGGATAGCTTGGCATGGGAATCAGCTAGGACACGTGAAGAAGTAACCGTAGCAACTATGTATCTATCCGTGTGAGATGCACGAGTCTCCTGAATCCGCTGAAGAAAAAGAATAAGGCGGAAAAAGCCCTCAAGGATGATCGGAGGAGTAGCAAACTCAACACATAGGATATCATGAGGGGTGGTAGTCTTGGCACGTACCATGCGACCCAACATAGTGGCTTGAATGCGGGAAATGCCTGCCCAGTCCCGGAGAGAAAGTCTTGGCAACCAAATCTCGGAAGCATACATCACTGCTGGAACCACCCGTGTGTGAAACAACTGGCATCTAGTAGCGGGATCAAAAATATGATTCATTGTACAACCACGCTCAAACTGGACCAATGCTGAAAGACCGGAGGAAATGTGCGCAAATGCAGCCTGGCAGAAACCAAGAAGGGGCGTAGTAAACATGACTCCCAAGTAAGTGTAAGAGGTAACAATGTCAACTTCTTGGCCATCATAGAAGAATTGATAATTGTGAAGGCTTTGTCGATTGGTGTTGAAAATCATGATCTTCGTCTTTTTTAAGTTAACAGAGAGACCCCAAGCAACACAAAACCGATGTAAGACCTGTAAGTGACACTGCAACCCTTCTGGTGAGGAAGAAAGCAGGACAATGTCATCAGCATAAAGCAGAATGGGGATGAGCAAATGAGCCAGCGGGCAACCATCTCCACCTTCTTCACGAATGAGGCGCTCAAGATCATCAATATAAAGTGCAAAGAGCGGAGGGGATAGTGGACAGCCTTGCTTGACGCCAACAGTGCTATGGATGGGAGAAGACAAATCAGTACCCAGCCGAATACGTGCTAGAGAGAGAGAGAGAGAGAGAGAGAGAGAGAGAGAGAGAGAGAGAGAGAAGCTTTATTAATGTCTTGTAGGTACCCGAAGGTACAAAAGACCAAATACATACATCTCCTGGGAGCGAATAAAAAAATGTCTCCGTAAAAATAACATACTAAGTAAAACTAGAGCAACGAAACTAAGTCCGATACATATCTCTGTACTAAAAAGTAGAAAAGGAGCTCAAATATCATGAAACCAAGTCTAGCCTCAGAACTCAGCCGGAGCTGTAAAGTAGGACGTGATCAAACTCATGGGATGCTCTGAACGTGATGAGTGATGCAGCTGCTGCCTGGACCTGTGGGTTCCGTGTTTTGTACTATGTCTCAGTCTGTGGGCACTATGTCTCGCTCTGCTAGAGATATGACTCAGTTTGATGCGCTGACGTCTGCGTTGATGTCTATCCTGATGTCTATCTCTGACTCGTATATCTGTCTCATCCTCCGATCTGGCATCTGTATCCTCTGTAGGTCTGTGAAGGCGTCTAGAGAAGAAATCTGCGATAGTAGTCTGGGTATCCATACTGATCTGGTCACTAGATAAGGCACGTCTCAGAATCATCATCTCTCATATCATCAATGCTACATAACGAGGATCCTCATATGTGATCTGGAGGAATCTCGATATAAACAATAGTATCGTCCTCTAATCTCATAATAGATAGGACATCTAAACATGAAATGATTCTCATCCTCAACCTCTCCAAGTGAGTAGAACTAACATATGCAGGACTCCCTGGGTATGCCCTAAAAACGGCCCGTCTCAATATGTAGCTGATGCAATGAGACCCTGAACTGTCCCAGAACAAATCTCAATCCATGTGACAAACCCACATCCAGGTAACTAGGACGAATAGGACAACTTGTACGATCAGTCTCCAATAGAGATGGATTTGTAGTGAAGGGGTTTCACCCCAAGCTGTCCATCCCAAACCCTATGGATATAGGATATGTAAATAAATTGGTGGATATAGTGATGTGTGTCCTCTGGAAGTGACAATAAAGAAATACCAATGGAGTCCAAGAGCCGACTAGCCCGAGAATACCATGAGAAATGAGATCCCTGGCTGTGGAGTAGTTGCGAAGAGGTAAGAGCTGCATAGGAATATCTAGACTCTCTGCTATCCATCTGCGTCAGTCTTTGGAGAAAAATGACAATCCGAAAAATAGCCTCAGCCTGTAATGGAGGAACTGCAAACTCTGCAAGTATGATCTGATAAGGAACAACGGGTTTTGCGCGAATCATACATGAGAGCATGGTAATCTCCAAACGAGATATATTAGGCCACTATGAGGAAGTAAGACCTGTACACTAAGTCTCTGCTACATACATGGCTATCGGTGTGACCATGGTATCAAACATAAGACACTTACTCGGAGCATCACGTATGTAACGCCTGAAGCAAAAGCTCTCAAGCTGGACCAGAGATGCGTGCCCTTTATCCACAGTTATGGACTCGGCTTATTACATTCGCCGTGTCCATTTCTTTATTATGCATAAGCAGGCCTATGGGCCCTTTTTATTCATGTACTAGCCTTGGGCCCTACTTGGTGATGAGAGAGAGAAGAAGAAGAAGAAGAAATTATATAATGTCTGTTGAGAGAGAGAGAGAGAGAGAGAGAGAGAGAGAGAGAGAGAGAGAGAGAGAGAGAGAGAGAGAGAGTACCTTTACTAATGGTTGTTGAGATCACTCACTTGCAAGACTAATCAACAAGCCAATAATGTCTAGGACTTTAGTGTTAACTTGGCCGTGTAGATCACCTTCTTGTCACGTTCAAATGCCATCAATGATGAATAATACTCCTCATGAAGAGCAATTGCCATTTTGTGTGAGCTTTGATGATGAAACTTACAAGATTTCTTAGATCCCCTTGATGATGAAACATGTGAAGGTGGTGCACTAGTGTGAAACTTAGCTCTTTGAACTCGTCTTGACCTGCTTGTAGGTTACCATGATTAATAAGGTAATGTTGTCCATGTCGACTTTTTGACTTTTAGAAAAAGAAACTTGTTGCCCCCACTCCAATTCAGTCTACATAACTGAATTGGAGTGGGGGCAACAACCTTAAATAACTGAATCTAACTCTTAGCCTTAAAATTATGCCTTTATTCTTCCATAGAAACAACTTTAACAATTGCATTTCAATTAACTTTCCTACCATCAAACACAATATGGAGACTACTTAACCCTTGGATTGCAAGGACATATTTCTCTATCCAACTTCCAAGAGAGCAGAATTTTTTTTGTGAGGTATTGAGAGTGTTGAGATTTTGTCGAAGGCTGGCCAAAATAGTCAATCATTTGCATTAAGTAAAAGCTCTATCAAATAATTTGTATGCTTGGTTCCGCTTCCTCAGTTTGCTAACCATCCCTCAAGCGTGTATATGTAGATTCCAAAGATTTTGGAGAGTGGAAAACCTCACCTGACTATTTTTGTAGATTTCAGCTGTTGACCTTGAAAGGTGCAAATTGTATAGCAGATCCACTAGTATCATAACTCTTGCTGCACACCAATTTATTGGATCCTTTTTAGGATTGCTGTCAATTTTTGTTGGAAAGTTACGTGATCAATTGGAGCACACAATTATAGAGGAGAGCATGACTATTTGAGTTGTAGAAGATGTTAATCAAACCCACGTGAAACCAAGTAAACATAAGTTTCCTTTTCTCTTGTTGAATTTTAAGCGTTCCTTAACATATGTCATGTAAGCTTTGCTCTAGGTTCCTATAATACCATTTGGAGGGAATACATCCATCGAAGGACATCTTGCATCCCCTCGAGGTGGAGTAAGCATTGATATGAATTTGATGAAGGTATGCTTCCATTTGCTTATAAATTGTTGATTTGATTCCAAGCTGAGTTTTAGTCAAATGATTCCTTCTCCCTTCTATCCCAGTGGACCTGCGTAAATATATAGGTTGAATCGTGATCACAAGAGTGTGTAACTTTGTTGAAACTTTTGATTTTCAATAAAGGGCATAAAGGAGCTCCATATCAAGGACATGGATGTTGTGGTAGAACCTGGCATTGGTTGGATAGAGCTGAATGAGTTCCTCAAGCCATTTGGGCTTTTTTTCCCTTTAGATCCTGGTGAGTTGTACTTATCTAATTTGGTAGAAATTTTGAACTGATTTTTGAGTCAAACATATGAATAAACTTCTCTTTGCTTTGGTGGATACTTAAAAGGTTATTAAATAAATTCTTGAGCCTTTGTTGTAAGCTCGAGTAAGAACATCAAGATACTACGTACAAGTTGTATTTGATATATCAAATGCAAAAATCTACTTTGAAAGTTAAAACAATAGTTCATCAAACTTGATGATGGGTTAAGATGCCTTTTTTAAGTATAATTGCCATGCACTTCATCCAAGTACACCATGCATGTAAAGTATTGTTAAGTTTGGACATGTTTGGCTAAAAATAGCATTGTCTAAAATGGAAAACTCTATTTTTGGCAAATTGTGTTTTTGTGCTTATCTTGACATGTGAGAAATTTGTCCCGATTTCCAATTATTATCATATTTGAATTCTAGTTGGTTTTAAAATTGTTTAGATTTTGAGACAATTGGAACTATTCTAGAAAGCTCTCGTTGTGCATACACAGAGTTTCCATGAACTGCGGTTTGTTTGAACACTGAATTGCCGTTTGAAATGAACAAATTGTTTCAAGCTGGTTTGAAAAAAAGAAAAGGGCCCGATTCATCGTTGATTACAAGTTTTAATATATTATAGTGATATGAATTTTGAGTATTGTGGTTTGTGTTGAAGTTTTATCACTTTTGGTCTGCTAATGATTCATGAAGTTGGAGTTTGGCATTTGAGAGAGAGAGAGAGAGAGAGAGAGAGAGAGAGAGAGAGAGAGAGAGAGAGAGAGAGAGAGAGAGAGAGAGAGAGAGAGCTTTATTAATGTCTTTTGGGCACTCGTGGGTGCATAAGACCAAAAAGAAAATATGTACAAGCAACAATGGGAGCATCATCCATAGGAGGACGTGGCCGTAAAATGCTATAAACTATAACAAAGCAGAAGTGAAATAAGCCCACAACCCTGGCCAGGTGTAACAGAAGACGTCAAAACAATCTAACTAAAAAACCAAAATAGCTAAGAAGAGAGTGATATAGCCAGGATTATATGGTATGTGTACCACTTACATGCTCAACTGGACATCTCTTCATTTCTCTAACTCAGACTCTATCTCAGATTTAAGACTCTCATTAACTCTAGGCTTACGATCCACAAATCTGATAATGCCATCACGATAGATAAGTCGTTTGCCAGTTGATAGAGCTTCCTGTCTTGCCTTCTTACGTTCTTGGACTTGGATGAAAGTAAGATCTTCGTCCAAATAGATTTTGGTATCATGCAATTTAGATCGTTTCCCTAAAACTTCGCGCCGGTGAGACACTGACGTGAAGCGGATGACAAGAGTATCTGGGTCCTTCTTAGGTTGCCAGGCAGTTTCCATACCTTTGCTATGGTGCTGAAGGTTTCCTTCCAAAAACTTTTCAGCTTCTTCAACAACATTTTGGGAGTTCAAAATACCTCTAACACAACATTGAGAGCGTTGTGTTCCCACATATGGCCCTCGGTGAACGTGGCTGAGATAAACGAAGGTGATGGCGAAGGTGGAGAGATAACTGTAGATGAACCTTTAAGTACATCTGCCCATGATTGGACAGCCATATGGTGCTATTCCACTTGACTTTTGAGCTGATGAATTTTAGCTGAAGAAGCGATTTAGGAAGAAGTTTCACTTTTGATAAGAGAGAAAGAAAGAAAGAAAGAAAGAAAGCTTTATTAATGTCTTTTCCATGCCAAAAGGCACATAAGACTAGTAAATGTACATGTCAAGTATGTGGTAACCGTAGGAGCGTATGAAACATCTCCAAGACTATAACAGAAATACAGATCTAACTGCTATGATCTGAAATTGAAAGCTGAAACTGAAAAGGATGCGATGATATATGAAACATGTGGGAGCATATATACTGCTAACTGTCATGAATACGGTATGACACTATCATCCAACCCTGTCTCGCTGATGCTATAAAAGGATGTAATACGGGATGAGAGAGAGAGAGAGAGAGAGAGAGAGAGAGAGAGAGAGAGAGAGAGAGAGAGAGAGAGAGAGAGAGAGAGAGAGAGAGAGTATAGAATAGAATAGAATATATTAATGTCTACAGAGTGCCCTTGGGCACATAAGGAGCATTGTCCATGCCCGACTTATTTCTATCAACTAAAACATAGAATAAAACAGAAATAAATCAGAAATAAAACCAAAGCTTAACCTCCAGCTATGGTGAGGGTACAAAAGCAGTAGCTTAACCACCAGCTACGTGGAGGAATAAAACTTACTAACTGAGGAGAAAAACTGTGTGATCTGGTGTGAGGCACATGGTGGCCTCTGATGATGAAGTCTGGATCTGGATGGTCGAGGAAGACGCTGGAGCTTCGTTCGTCGAGCTGGAATATCAATCTTACTGTCCGAAGTATCCCTAACTCTTTTCTATAAGAAAAGTGTAATATGTGGCTGGTTGTGGTCAACATCCTGATCATCCGACAGAAGAGAAGATCTCAAAGAGAACTCTCTTGTAATAGCAAACCAATACATCTCGCATCTGAATAGGCAAAGAAGGAACCAAGTGTGAGTGGAATGTCCCGATAGAGACAATGGTATTTGCCTCTGATCTCATAGTAAGTTGGACATCTGACAATGAAGTGAAACTCATCCTCAACCTCCTGTAGTGTACAACACTGATAGATCCGTAAAGGTCGTGGCGTGTCTGTGTATCTGCATGTCTCAATAGCGAGCTGATGAGAAGAGACCCGAAGCTGACCAATGCGGTAGCGCAGGCCAAAAGACAGCGCTTGAGAGAGATAACTCGGTCTGACGGGAAGCCCTGAAGCATCAAGGTGAAGAAAGTGAATGTGGTAGAATTGAAGCTTAACCCGTGATGGATCCAGGTGAAACCACAGGCAAAGCAATGGTGCTGTGGACTCCCAGATAGGTATAAGAAGTGACAATCTCAATCTCCTGTCCAACGTATAGAAATTGATAGTTGCAAAGACTGTGACGATTAGTGTTGAAAATTAAAACCTTAGTTTTCCCTAGGTTGATAGACAGGTCCCATAAGGTACAAAATTGATGTAAGACATGTAAGTGACGCTGTAGACCAGTCGGGGAAGAAGAAAGAAGAACAATGTCATTAGCATAAAGAAGGATAGGAATAATCAAGTGAGCAAGCGGACAACCTTTCCCACCTTCACGGATAAGGCGCTCCAAATCATCTACATACAAGGCGAATAGAGTAGTGGACAAGGGACAACCTTGCTTAACACCAACAGTGCTACGGATAAGAGCAGACAAATTAGACCCTTGCCGAATCCTTGCTAGAACCCTCTCATACAAGGTAATAATCGCTACAAGAATAGAGTTAGGAATATGAAGCTGCCGTAACCTGCGAAGAAGAAGATCTCGGGGAACTGAATCAAAAGCTTTTTGCAGGTCGACGAAGCAAGCAAAAACTTTGCGGCCCTCATGTTTGGCTTCTTCAACAATGCTGCGCAGGGTGAGCACATGATCAAGGGTGCAGTAACCGCGGTGAAAGCCCACCTGTCCCATAGCATAGAGTCCACGTGAATCAGCCTCCATAGAAAGCAAGCGATGAAGGACGGCACCCAAAGACTTTAGTGACAATGTGGCTAATCATGATGGTTTGGTAGTTGTCAACTTGCATTGCATCACCTTTTTTCAAAATGGGGCGAAGGAGGTTGGTTGCCTAGGATGTAGGAAGACGATCAGTAACAGAGCGATTGAAGCAATGTGTGAGAAGAGGGGAAGCAAGTTGGGCCACGGGTTTGATGAGTTTAGCAGAAAGGAAATTGACATTCAAGAGAACGGTGGTTGTGGAGCTGATGAATAACATCTTCAACGATATGGGGGTCACAATGAAGTGGGCGGGGAGACAAAAGGAGTGGGGGGTGTTGGGTGGTATAGAGGTGGGTCGCATGATCAATCTAGGACTGGAGAGGATGGGAGGAATGGTGCGAGACTTAGGAAGAAAAGCCCTCCAAAAGGCAGTGGAGGAGGCTGAGTGTAAGTCGTGAAGTAGTAGGACGACGTACTTGAGATAGGTTTGGAAGGAAGAGCAAGATTTGTCATACCATTTATTATGTGTCCTGCGATGAGCAGAACTGCGGCGGGGGGGAGGGGAGACGACTGCAGCAGTAGTGGTGAGAGAGGTGGTGAGAAAGGAGGTGGGTCGAGAGATTCGAGGAAAAGGGGAAGTGGACAAGTGCACATGAGACACAGTCAATGTAGTCCTGGCGTTTATGGGGAGGTATATGAGAAAAAGGAGGTTGGGGGTGCGGAATGGAGGGACAAGAAGGTGGGTGAAGGGGAGGGGCAAAGGAAAGGTACAACATAGAGTGGTTAGAAAGAACTGAGGGAGAAATAGTGAAAGACTGCATGTGGGGAAACAGAACAGGTGATGCAATAAAATAATCGACAACATTGTGTCCGCCACCAAAAGGATGCCATGTATACCCAGAGGAAGACGGTCACTGAGGAAGACCGTTGAGGAAAATGAGCTCATGTTCCTGTGCTAGCAGTAAAAGCTGCTCCCCATGTGTGGTGACACTAGCTGCGACGAGCGTGCATAAGACATATCCAAGGGTTGAAGGCAAAGCACATCCTCATAAAAGTGAGTTTGGCTGGTACTTGTGCAAAGTATGAGGAGCAAAGTAGCAGATTGCGAGATACAAATCTGTATCCAATCCCAAAAAACAAGCACTGAGAGAAAGCTACAAGAATCTCCGACTGCCGTGAAGCTGTCCTGGCATTAAAGTCACCAGTGAGAAAAATGTAACCTCGCTCTACATATCTGATAATGTCTGTAGAAAGATCAATGTAGGGTGAACCAATACCCTCTACAAAGGAAGAAGATACTGGAGGGAAATAGCAAGCTGCAACAAAGATGTCTCTGTCAGAACCAACGCTATGTCCGTCAATGCGGAACCAGATGTACCGTGAGTGTTCATCATGGCTGACGAACTCAAAAATAGGATGCAGTGACTCCCTATAAAGGCAAGCGACCCCACCAGAACCTCTCCCACTAGCAGATCTCATCTCATGTCGATAGACAGAGTCCCATCTGTATCCTGGAAAAGTCGATAAACCTCTCTCTTGACTCTCATGAGTCTCCATAAAAAGTAATAAATCTCTCTTACCAATGAAGTCAAGCAGATCACCCGCAATGGACGATGAATGTATGCCGTTACGATTCCACACCCCAATCTGCAAGCGGCGAGGATGCGGCCCCAATATGCTCCCAATACCGGGCGCCCCAAGAGAGAGAGAGAGCTTTATTAACGTCTTTTGGGCACCACTGGGTGCATAAGACCAAAAAGAAAATATGTACAAACAACAGTGGGAGCATCGTCCATAGGAGGACATGGCCGTAAAATGCTATAAACTAGCTACGAATGAAAGTAGAACAAAGCAGAAGTGAAATAAGCCCACAACCCGGGCCAGGTATAACAGAAGAACTACAGAAAAAGTACCAATGCCCACAACTCGGGCCAGGTGGAGAATAAGTTCATATCAGCGAAAGTAAGTGTGAAGTGTCCGCTGAGTGGAGCGTACAGTGGGTCCTGATGGAGGCAAGTGGTGACTACATCTGGGCTTTTCCCACGGTGGCACAGGGATAGGAATCTCATCATCGGAGTCATTATCATCTGCTCGAGTACGAAAGAAGCAAGTGAGAAGCAGTTGCTGGGAGTCTAACCCCAGGTGATCTGGTACAGGCAGATGAGACTAACGGAGAGTAGGCATCTCACGAACAAGAAGTCCCAAGCAACGAGCATCAGGATAGGAGACAAAATTGCGAAGTGAATGCGGGCCATCGCGAAAGAGACAAAGAGATACCTACAGGAAGGTGGGAAAGCATCTCTATGGACTTTATTGTTGGTCTACCCAAGACGCAGAAGGGATTTCATCGCAACGACCACGAAGGTCACAACTCCGCAAGTTGTTGAGTTGTTTATCCAGAACGTAGTCAGGTTACATGGTCTTCCTAGGTCCATTGTCTCTGACAGGGATCCCAAGTTTACGGGAAATTTCTGGACTGAGGTGTTCGCCAAGTTGGGAACACAGTTGCGGATGAGTAGTACTGAGCATTCTGACACGGATGGCCAGACGGAGAGAGTGAACCAAATCTTAGAGGATATGCTTAGAGCATATGTAAGTGGTACGCAAACAGACTGGGTAAAGCATTTACCACTGCTGGAGTTTGCGTATAATGATAAGAGACATGCGTCCACGGGATTGAGTCCATTTGAGCTCAATTATGGTTTTAGGCCATTGAGTCCTACTACCATAGGCATTCCACAGAAGGTACCTAGCGCCGTAGAGTTTTTGACTCAGATGCAACAGAGGCTAGAGATGGCACGGGATAACTTGTCTAGAGATTGGGTATATTAACTAGTCCTTCCGAAGTTGAAGGTGCTACGCACAGGAAGGTGTGCCAAGATATCTCCTGGGTTTTGTGGACCATGGTTGATTATCAAGAAGGTTAGTGGTGTGGATTATAAGCTATAGCTACCTGTGGGATGCAAGGTGCATCCAGTGTTTCATGTTAGCAAACTCAAGCGATGTTTGCACGATGGCGATAATCTGGTAGAAGGTCTAGTTTCTCTGGAGGAGAAAGACACTACAGATTATGGGCCAGATAGAGTCCTAGATCGGAGAGAGCGACGATTGAGGAATCGTCTTCTCCGAGAGTATCTAGTGGCTTGGAAAGGGCATCCATTGTCTGATGCTACATGGGAGACGCAACAGTGTTTGCAGAAGTCTTACCCAGGATTTGTCATCGAGGACCGATGACTTGCCAGAAGAGGGAAGGATTGTTACGACTTAGTCTAGTTCTGACATGACCTAGGCATGACCGGTCACTCAGAGGGCCTGAGGCCAAGTTGGCAAGGGTCCGTGACCGGGAAGGGCATCGCTTCCAAGTGGGAACCAATGTATCACGAAATCCCGTGATCTGGTGAGACCGTCTGACAAGCTGTCAGAGATGGGGTCGCGTAACCGTCGGGGCCCTAGCTGTTAGTGCTAGCCGGCAAGCAGTCGGGGTGACCAGTTGGTGTCATTGGTAATGACGGGGCATGGGGGTGGTATCTCGTGAGTCACTCACTATTCACAGGTCGCATGCAGTGTGTACGCCAGGTGGCCTGATCAACCACTGGGGGGGTACCTCGTGTATGTTGACAGGAATAGCAGGTAGTGGACTCAAGAGGGGGGGTACCTATGGTTGGGAGGATCATTCCACACACCGGCCTTAAGGAGTTGAGCAGCTTAGAGAGTTTTGGTTGTTCACACTTTCTCTCTCCATGCAACCATCGCAGGTCTGAGTGCTTTCTATCCAGCCATCACATGCAGCCAGCCATCGCTGATGCTTCATGCATTGAGCTCCAGTAAATGAATCAAACATCTCCACAGTTCCATCACAAGATTCTTGACCTTCACCATAAATGAATCAGCCAATCAGCTGGTTTTTGCTGCCTGCTATGATTCTACCCTGGCAAGAAAGAATGCACCCTCTAAATAACACATCAAACTATGGCAGGAGAAGCAACAGTTTGATCTCTCTCTCTCTCTCTCTCTATATATATATATATATATATATATATATATATATATATATGGCGTTGTAGGGTGCACACTCCCTGCTCCATCTCCTTCCCACCTGTTCTATGGCTCCACGTAAGCGTGGGTGTAATGGATCCTACACCCAACCTTGCCTACTCCCTAATATGGAGCAAGCCCCTCCTAGCCTAGTGTGAGGCCTAGTAGCATGCATACTGCCAAGTGTCGGCCGGCACGGACGTGGCCGATTGCACGTCGGGACCCAACGTAGGGCCCTATCCTGCTGACAGGGTCCCTAGGTTGTGTTAGCCCCGCCATGGCTATGGACCGTGCCGAGGCACACTACTCACACTGTCTTGCCTTGTTGGTCGTGTACGTTGGACACGACCCTGACTATGGTATCTGACCTCCTGTGTTCTCTAGGGTTTGGCACTGGTTACATGCTCGTCACACTCCCTCCCCCTTAAGAACCATCTTGGTCCTCTAAGACAGTTTGGAAAAATCTTGCGAAGGACGCTGCCTCTTTCCCAGGTGGCATTCTCAACAGGCTGATCATCCCACTTGACTAGATATTCCTGGTATAGAGTATGACGAGTCTGCGTCTCTCTACTATCAAGAATCTCCTCTGGTTCATGTGGACGTTGCTGAGAATCCAATGGGAGAACTAGAACACTGTCCCCTACCAGATTTTCTGATCTGGCTAAGGCTTTTTGTAACTGACTTACATGAAAAACTGGAAAAACCTTACTGCTGTGTGGGAGTTCTAGTTCATAGGTGAGCTCGCCTAGTCTGCTACTGATGGTAGAAGGACCACAATACCTAGGAGACAACTTAGCACACACTCCTGATTTGAGGGTTTTAGAGCCAACTGGGACTTTCAAGTAGACTTTCTCACCAGTGGAGAACTGCACATCCCGTCTGTGTGGATTTGCATAATGCCTGGCTCGATCCTGGGATTGCCTAATGCTACGCTTAGCATGTTCCATCATCTGGTTTAGGTCTTCTAAAAAGTTTTTGGTTGCTTCAACTTTTTCTTGTTTAAACCCTACAGCTGTGGGTGAGCGTGGCTGAAAACCGTACATCAGCATAAATGGGTTGTATCCCGTAGCTGAATGTTTGGTACTGTTGTAAGCAAACTCTAATATCAAGAGATACTCCTCTCAATTAGTCTGCTTTTTGCTGACGTATGCACGAACCATATCCTCCAGCACCTGATTTACTCTTTCTGTTTGACCGTGGTCGGTGGTACTCATGTTAAGTTTAGTATGGAGGTGATGGAATACTGCCCTCCAAAAATTTCCAAAAAACTTACTGTCCCGGTCGCTGACTATGCCGGAAGGTAGACCGTACAATTTAAATAGCCCATCTACAAACAACCTCGCTAACCCTGGAGCTCTAACGGTTGTTTTGCTCGGAATAAAGTGAGCCATTTTGGTCAGACGATCAACTATGACCCATATAGCGTCATTACCCTTTTGGGTTTTAGGCAGGCCTACTATAAAATCCATGGAGATACTCTCCCATTTACCAGCTGGTATATCTAAGGGCTGTAGCATCCCTCCCGCCTTTAAACGCTCTGCTTTATTTACCTGACATTTCTGGCAACTGGTTACATATTGCTGGACGTCCTTTTTCATACTGGGCCAGAAAAATTGCCTACGAAGAAGCTCATAGGTCTTTTGAATGCTTGGGTGCCCCGCACTAGGACTGTCATGACACTCATATAGGACCTGCTGCCTATAATCCTTTGAATTGGAGACACATACTCTATCTCTATAGAGCAAGTACTCATCCTGAATGGAATATTGTTTCCATTTGAATCCTTGAGTCAAATTACCCTCAACCACTGGGGTTTGCTTGGGTAATACAGGCTCAGAATCCTCAACATCATCTGACGTATACTCGGACTCATCATCATCCTCAACGGAAGCTGCCGTATTCTTGGATGAACTGGCACCAGCCCCGGGAATTGGTTCTAGAGTCCGTGGCTGTATGCTCTGGACCGAGTTCTAGATAATAGAGAAGAATGCATCATGCTGGCACTTCCCTCTCAAGGACTCGAGTAACTCACTACAAATCTGAGTAAAACTCAGCTCGTTTATCATAGGCATTCTACTAATCTGCTACTGTGTTGAATTTCCTCCGTCTATATCTGATAGACATATCAAACTCTTGCATTAACTCAGCCCAGCGAGTTGTCCCACCTCTGAGCTCAGGCTGATTGCAAAGATATCTGAGACTCTCAGGACCTCAAAGTTGGCACCATACAAATAATGCCTCCAAGTCTTAAGGGCATGAACTATGGAGAAGAGTTCCTTTTCATAGGCACTATACCTCGTCTATGTTAGCTCAAGTTTTTTACTCTCGAACGCAACTGGTCGTCCACCCTGAGTTAGCACAACACCAACTGCAAAGTTGCTAGCATCTGTTTCGACCACAAATGGCTGATTGGGGTCGACGACTTTTAAAACTGGTGCTGTAGCTAAGGTTGTTTTGAGAGCATCAAAGCTCTCCTGCTGTGTGGACTCCCAAATGAACTCCTTTCCCTTCCCATTAAGAAGATTTGTCATGGGAACTGCTATCTGAGCATATTCCTTGATGAATCGTCTGTATTATCCCGCCAAACCAAGAAAGATCTGAAGCTCTAAAATATTCTGAGTTCTCAACAAATTGAGTATGGCTTTGACCTGATTAGGGTCCATCTTATTTCCATCTGCCGAGATAATGTGACCCAAATAAGCTAGTTCTTCAACGAAGAATTCACACTTAGGTTTCTTAGCATAAAGCTTATGCTTTCTAAGCAGTCGAAACACCTTTCTGAGGTGTTTAAGATGCTCCTTCCTTGTCTTACTGTACATGAGGATGTCATCTAAAAATATGATCACAAACTTACCCAAGTATGGTCTGAGGACACTGTTCATCAAGGTCATAAAGGTAGCTGGAGCATTTGTGAGCCCAAAAGGCATCACCTTAAACTCATAATGACCATGACGAGTCCTAAAAGTTGTTTTCGGGACATCTTCCGACTTTATACGGACTTGATAATATCCCGATCTTAGGTCTATTTTACTGAAAAACTTAGCCCCGTCGAGTTGATCAAACAACTCGTCTGCCCGAGGCATTGGGTATTTATTCTTAATTGTGACTTTATTGAGGGTTCTGTAATCTACGCAAAGATGCATAGACCCCTCTTTCTTTTTCACGAAAAGGACTGGTGAGGCCCATGGTGAACTACTGGTCTGAATTTGGCCTTTCCCAAGATAATCTGTTAACTGCCTAGTTATTTCTTCATCCTCTGTTCGGCTTACCCGATACGGAGGTTTCGAAATAGGTGCTGTACCTGGTACTTGGTTTATTACATGATCTACCTCTCTGCTAGGTGGTAAACCATGTGGTAAATTTTCAAGAAAAACATTCTTAAATTTAGACAACAAAGTTTCTAATCTACTGATTTTTTGTTGTAAAGATCTAGAAATAGAAACTTTTGGAATAAACTGAAAGTTGCATAAGAGTACCTGATGGTCGTCGTCTCCGATTAGCTGAAGGTTAGTTCGCAACAGTGTTCATGGTCTTCATGAAACACCTTGATCTCGGAAGCTGCCGAGTCACTTGGGAAACTTACTGTTTGAACAAGATGAACTTGTTTTTTATCGTTTTTAGTGAATGGCCCCTTGGGACACTGTCTGACTGTGTGTCCCTTGCCCATACACACAAACACAAACGTTCTTGTTTGGCTTTCTCCAAATCTTTTGTTTTAAGGGCTGTATGATTAATGGGCGTTTCTGAGGAGCTTCACTTTTAACTTTATCTTCTTTCTTTCATTTTAAAAATTTCTTTTGAAATTGAAAGTCTTTCTGAGGAGGTCGCTCAGAAAGGGGCTGCTATCTCCGCCCTCCTTCTACCCACTGAATCATCATAGATTTGAGCATATTTGAGAGCAAGCTCTAGGGTAGTGGGCAAGTTTCTCTGGACCTCTACTTTATATTCATCTTAAGGCCACGGACAAATCCTCTGATTTTCTGATTATCATCCATATTTTTTATCTTTAAAATTGCCTCTCGATATTGCGAGATATATTGGATTAAAGATTTGTCCATTATTGTTTTCTCCCAGGCTTCCCAGGCTCTATCAAGTTCATTTTCTGGTAGAAACTCTCTTAGGAAGGCTTCTTCAAAAGCTTTCCATGACTGGGGGGTCTGCTCAGTCTCCTAGAGGTTTAACCACCACATATAGGCCATGGGCCCTAGGGAAAGACTGGCCTCATTAGCTTGCAAATGGTCAGGGGTATGTTTAAGAGCATGAATGTTCTTCCATTTGCTGAGGAAGGTTTGTAGAATATTTGCGTTTCTATCCTTCTCTTCCCCAATAAAAGTAGGAGGCTTCAAGTCTTAAAGACACTCGGGTGAGACCGCATAGGCTCACCTGAAACTGATAGAAGTGGAGACGGGGATGGTTGAGAAGTGGATGGGAGGCTTCCTTTCGCGGAGTTCAAAATTAAACTTTTGAGCTCGGCGAACGAGTTGTCCATACTGGATTTGAATTGGCGAAAGCCAGTTTCAATTCATCCACTTCTGTTACCAAGTGAAAAAACTACTCCTTGGTAACCAATTCGTCGAGTTCTTCGGCGAATTCAACTTCCATGGGTTCTTTCCCCTTACTAAAAGTCAAGGCTTCTGTTTCAAGTTCGTCAATGCCTCTCTCTGGGGGTTGATTAGGTCCCTGAGGAGTGGTCATTTTTGAAACCGAAAGAGATGTACCTTAACTTCTGACTGAAAATAAGAAAAAAGATTGACTAAACTGGAAAAACAAAAGTAGAATACTTAGCTCTTTCTTAGGACTGTACTTCCAGAGAGAAAAGCAAGAAAACCCCTCAGTTCTTCCACAACTGTCCAATCCGTCTTCTTAAACTGCCTGTAATCAGGTGAAGGTAATCTGGAGATTACAAGAAAAATCAGGCTTGAACCACCAGCTATCCTCGCTGTCTGAGATGTTAGTCTGCTGCTCTGAAAAATCGGATTTCTCTGTGAACCAAAATCTGGTTTGGGCTACTGACTGCCCTCGCTAACTGAGTAGCAATCAATCTGCCTCCAAAACTTGGATTTGATGACCCAAAAGTGTAGGCAAAAATCTGATTATTATCTTGGAGGACCCTCGCTGACTGGACAGCAACTCGTCGGCTCAAGAACTCTTTGATGTGGGCCTAAGGATGATTGCAAACATCTGAATTTGTTGAGCACCCTGCTCGCTGATCTGGCCAGGACTGCTAGTGCTTCAATTCACCTGATTTTGGCTAAAAATCACTTGCTAAATCCGATCTCTCCACAGTTCTTAGAGCGCTGGACCTGCATCAGGTTTCCTACTCTAAAACCGCTCACAAATTGCTAATTTTTACACAGGAAACAGAGGTAGATCTGCAATCAACCTCCCCCTTCGTGGTGAGCGGGATGTGCCTCCTGGACCGCTTGTTTCAGCTATGCAGTTGCATAGGATCCATTGTGAGTACATGTGTGTTTGCTTTCTACCAGTACTATTGCCAATTTGGATCAAGAGATTAGGAGAGAGTTTTCGGATGTGTTCATAGATGATCTTCCATCTGTTTTCCCTCCTAAGAGAACATAAGATTGAATTACAGAATGAGTCTTAAGGAGGAAGAGGAAGTGAGACGGATGGTCGATGATTATCTGGCCAAGGGGCAGATACGACCTAGTTATTCCCCTTTTGCCTCTCCGATCATTCTTGTAAAAAAGAAGGATGGATCATGGCGTATGTGTGTGGATTATCGAGGTTTGAACAAAATAACAGTTAAACATCGATATCCTATGCCACGTATAGATGATTTGCTTGATGCCTTGTCAGGTGTCACTGTGTTCAGTAAAATAGACCTAAAGAGTGGATACCATCAGGTTAGAGTTCGTGAAGAGGATGTACACAAGACTGCCTCAGAACTCGGTTCGGTCACTATGAGTATCTTGTGATGCCATTTGGATTGACTAATGCCCCAGCTACATTCATGATGATGATGAATGATGTGCTCAGACCGTATATGAGTAAGTTTGTCGTAAACTTTGTTGATGACATTCTGACTTACAGTGCAGGTGAGGTCAAGCATATGACTCACCTTAGGACTGTGTTGTCTACTTTGAGGGAGAACACTTTGTTTGCCAATAGTAAAAAAAGTGAATTGTTTAAAAAAGAGATCGAGCATCTTGGTCATGTAGTGTTTGCTGATGGAGTAAGGCCAGATCCTAAGAAGGTTGCTGTGATCATTGCATGGCTTGTGCCAGCTGATTTGACAGCACTCCGTTCTTTTCTTGGATTGGCAGTATTTTATAGAAAATATGTTAAGAAATACTCCTATATTGCAGCACCTTTGACTGATTTGACTCAAAAGAATAGATTTGGTGAGTGGACTGAACTACAGCAAGCAAGCTTTGATCAGTTGAAGCAAGCTATTGCTAAGTGCGTCACTCTAAAGATTGTAGACCCTCAAAAGCCCTATGTTATAGATACGGATGCGAGTGACATTGCTGTGGGAGCTGTTCTGATGCAAGAGGGTAGGCCTGTGGCCTTTGAGAGCAAGAAGCTCAACCCTGCACAGAAAAATTATCCAACTCATGAAAAGGAGTTGTATGCCATAATTCATGCATTAAAGGCATAGAGGCATTATCTGTATGGATCGGAATTTGTGGTATTCACTGATCATGATACCTTGAGATACTTTTGTAAGCAGCCAGACCTTAGAGGCCGGCAAGCTAGATGGTCTGAGCTCATGCGAGAATTCCTAATGGAGATTCGGTACAAGAAAGGTGCCGAGAATCGTGTGGCAGATGCACTATCTCGTGTAGTGTATCAGATGTCATTTGTAGTCATTGAAAATGACTTACATTTTGAGATAAGAAAGTCTTAGCAGGAAGATCCTCACTGTAAGAAAGTGGAACAGGAGGTGAGTCATGGCAATTAGAGGTGCAGTTGGGAATGAGTAGCTGAGAGAGTTAACCAAACCTTGGAAGACATGCTTAGGGCGTATGTGAGTGAAAGGCAAACGCAATGGGAACGTTACCTACCATTATTGGAGTTTGCCTATAATGACAAAAAGAATGCATCTACGAAGATGAGTCCTTTTGAGCTAAATTATAGTTTCAGACCACCCAGTCCAGTTACTATAGGTATGCCTCATAAGACACCTAGTGCTATGGAATTTCTAACTCACATGCAACAGATGTTGGAGTTAGCAAAGGAAAATGTAAAAGCGGCGATGGATCGGGCAAAGACATATGCTGATCTGGATCGTACGCCAAGAGAGTTCGAGGAAGGAGATATGGTATTTCTCAGGATTCCAAAGGACTCGAAAACCCTAAAGACAGGCAAGTGTTATAAGTTGTCACCTAGATACTGTGGACCTTGGAAAATCATTAAAAAGAGCGTTGCTTATGAATTGGATTTGCCTGTTGGTTGTAAGGTTCATCCTGTTTTTCATGTTTCACGCTTAAAGGTGGTTTTACATGACGGTGGTAACTTAGTGGTTGATGGCCTTGTATTGTTTCAGGAGCATGGGGAGGTGATGCATGGACCAGCGAGAGTATTGGACCGGAGGCATAGACGGTTGCGGAATCGTTTGCTCCGTGAGTACTTGGTAGCATGGCATGGACGACCTCTCAGTGATGCTACTTGGGAGACTGCTCATGGGTTGCATGCACAGTATCCAGACTTTGCCATCGAGGACGATGTCATCTGAGGAGGGAAGGGATGTCACATGTTCTTTGAATCCCTTGCCCAATGTGAATGGTAAATTGTAATTATTAAATTGTAAATGGCTAAGTCACCGGCCTGTGGAGACAATTGTAAATTGCAATGTAAATATCTGTTATAGTGACTAAATCCGAGATGGCCAAGGGGGTACTGGGTCTCATGAGAGTTTGCTGGATTGACCTCCTAAAAAGTAGGAAGGGTTGATCGGTCAATGTGACACGTGTCATATGCTCACTGGGACACTTGGTCCAGTGTATGAGTGACACTTGTCGGACGGTGACGGGTCAACAAGACGTGTCATATGCTCATTGGGACACTTGGTCCAATGCATGAGTAACACGTGTTAGACTGTCCACCTACTAGCTTGCCTATGTGTTAAGGTGCTGCCAAGTGGCAAGTGTCGGCTGTGCATGGAGTTTGCCATGTGTCGACGTTAGGATGTGTCAGGGTTAAGGGGTGCTTGAGGGGAGATAGTGTGAGCCTTGTCAGGCATTCCTCATTATGGTATTCCTATGCACCTATGGTTGGGAGGAGACTTGGAACAGAGCTCTCATGTTTGCTTGTTGATCTATGTACATTTGCTTGAGATTAATAAACTGACGGATTTGTTGGGTAATTCTGTGTATTTACTTAGGGTTTGTGAGCTTGTGTGCAACAGTGGGAGAAGGAACTTAACCAAATTTAATATCCCTTTGGAGTCCATGGGCCATGTGGCACCTTTTGGTGGTCCCACATGGTGGAGAAACTCTAGAAGGGACAAATGGGGCCTTTCTTGGGCCCCACTTGTCCTTTTTGCATGGAGGAAGGGGAGGAGCTTAGGGGAGGGGGTAAAGGAGTGTACGTTCTCATTCCTTCACCTCATTTTCCTAAGTTGCTTGTTTTTGCTCTCTAAGTTCAAGTTAGCTTATTTTCTTGGCCTTTTGAGCTATGGTTGTCAATTTTTAACGGTTTGGACGCTGTTGCTCTCCGTTTTTCATCTAGTCTTTTCCTACACCTTACCCTTGCCATGGAGACTCCTATGGATGTCACCCAAGCTCCAAGCCCGGCTGGGGCTGATATGGAGGAAATGGCACGTGCGATAAATCTGTTGCAGCAACAGATTGTTGACATGCGGTCTAAGCATGAACGGGCGGAGGCTGAAATGAGGGCTATGACCCAATCTTGGCAAGCACTCCTCAACCCGATGTTCACCCCGGAATTCGTTACAGGGGAGAAAATGGACAGACACCAGGACGTTGTCTTGGCTTGACTTGATCAATGGACATCTCATTTTTCCGTGCACGATCTACCAGATAGCTCCCGGATTGCTACTGCCATTATGTTTTTATGCAGTAAAGCGTACTCATGGTGGCAGGATCTTAAGGAACGTGCTACAGTTTCAACTACTTGGAATGATTTCCAAATAGCCTTTAAGACCGCCTTTATGTTTTGAATATTATCGTCGATTTGCTACATCACAAATGGGGATGGAACCCTTGGATGCTATTTGCAAGACTTCCAAGAAGCTGCTTTGCGGTTTGTTAACTGCATTGACAGAGTTCTCCTCAAGCTGCATTTTATTTTGGGCTTGCCCAAAGAGTATTAGTTAGAGGTCCACCACAATCAGCCACAATCCCTTGAGGATATCGTGCGTTTCACTCGAATTTTTGACGATACCCATACAGTAACCCGCAAAGAGCAAGAGAAGCCTGAATCCAAGGAGAAACCCTCTTCGGGCCCTTCCTTTAAAAAGGGAAAAGAGAGAGTTGTTGACAAAGCTTCCCCTTCGGAAAAAGAAGTGCCCTCGGTTGGAGAGAGCTGACTTTGACAAGGCCAAAAGCGATGGGCTGTGTTTCTCTTGCATGGAGAAGGGCACCTTTTGAAGGATTGCCTGAAGAAACGGAAGAAGGGTGGCCGCTCTTTCAAGGCTCTAGGTAATTCTTCTATTTCTTGTCTTTTCCGACAGCTCTCCTCTCCTGTATCGCTTTGTCCTTATAGGATGAGCCCGAAGGAAGAAGATGAGGTTGCTAGGCAACTTGAGGAGTATTTACGTAAGGGCCACATTAGACCCAGTAAGTCCCCTTGGGGAGCTCCTGTTTTGTTAACCACCAAGAAAGACTGTGGTATTCGTCTTTGTGTCGATTACAAGGAGCTTAATAAAATGACTGTTAGGAACTGTTATCCCTTACCTTGGATGGACGACTTAATGGACCGATTGAATGGTGCTAGATATTTCACCAAATTGGACCTTAGGTTGGGGTACCATCAAATTAGAATTCACGAGGGGGATGTTTCCAAAACTGGTTTTGTTCTAGGTATGGCCATTACGAATTTTTAGTTTTACCCTTTGGTCTAAGTAATGCCCCGACAACCTTCCAACAGATGATGAACGATATTCTTTGACCGTATCTAGGAAAGGTTTTGGTGGTATTTTTGGACGACATTTTGATTTATAGTTGGACTCTTGAGGAGCATGAGGCACATTTGTGTACGGTCTTAGATTTATTAAGACAGGCAAAGCTTTATGCTAAGGAGTCTAAGTGTGAGTTCTTTCAGACAAGACTGAAGTACTTGGGACATATCGTTTCTGATCGAGGTCTTGAGATCGATTACGATAAGGTCCAAAAAGTTCGTGATTGGCCTATCTTGAAAACCATAAGGGAATTTAAATCTTTTTTGGGCTTCACATGTTTTTTCCATACAGTCATTAAAGACTATGACTTAATTGCATTGCCTCTAACAAATCTTCTTAAGGTAGTGAAGGAATCCACAAGAAAAACTAAAAAGGGTAATAAGAAGAAAGACAGAAGGCGTTCGAAAATTAATCCACCTGTTACTTGGACCGATGAACTTAATCAACGCTTTGAGGCTTTGAAGATGTTAGTGTCTACAGCCTCTATCTTACACATAGTGGACCCTAGCAAACCTTTCCTGGTGGAAATGGATGCTAGTGACTATGCTGTGGGTGCAGTCCTTTACCAGGATGGTAGACCTGTGGCTTTCGAAAGCAAGAAGTTGGACCTAATTCAAAGTAGATATTCTACTTATGAGAAGGAACTTTTTGTTGTCATTCACGCATTAAAGACTAGAGACATTATTTGTACGGATCTAAATTCGTGGTTATGACGGATCATGAGTCTCTTAAGTTTATATGTGATGCCTCAGACCTTAGGGGTTGTAAGGCCCGCTGGTCGGAACTCATTCAGGAGTTCGAATTCGACATTAAGTACCGTCATGGTACGTCAAATTGTGTCGTTGATGCTTTGAGCCGGATTGGACAGGTTAATCAAGTATGCTTTGCTGAGTTCGCATCACCATTGTCATGCCCATGACTGGTCTCGGGTTGTGTATCCATGCTAGAGATCAGTAGACCGACAACCTGTAAGTTAATTATGATTATAAGGGGTTTGGGGCCCTTATGTGCACAAGGTCATAATTAATGGTTGTAGGCCTAAACTCATGATGGTGGATTTGTATGAGCCTATCTGGGCCACGTCATCCAGTTCCACCATTGTCACGTCCATGACTGGTCTCGGGTAGCGTATCCATGCTAGAGATTAGTAGACCGACAACCCGTAAGTTAATTATGATTATAAGGGGTTTGGGGCCCTTATGCATAAGGTCATAATTAATGGTTGTAGGCCTAAACTCATGATGGTGGATTTGTATGGGTCTATCAGTGAGTCATTGGGGATCTGGATGACGTGGCCCAGATAGGCTGCAGAGGTGTCCAGTGAGGTGTCACAGTGCACTACTAGTGGTGCATGGGCCTTGGAGGGTATAAGTATACCTATTGGGCTCTCACTAGTGTATCCTTGATTGTGAGACTAGTAGTCGTATGCTGCTGGTGTGATGCCTCACTCCTCTTTGAGATTGATCCATAGCTTGGGGGCTAGATCCGTCGATCTAGGTTTGGTTGGGTTGGTTTGTCCACCGTCAGGTTCCCTTGTGTTGCTTGTGATTGGCATGCTTAGAATAGGATCCTTGGATTGAGGACTTTATAACCATCCTAGGTGGTCACGTGTCGCCAGCAGTTCCATGCCTGATGGGACCCACTATGCTATGTCTATATAGTGGTGGGGCTTCCCTTTTGCCATTCACTCAATCTACCCGGGAGTTGGTGGATGGAGAGCACGTGCAGTAGCCAGGATGTATCTCCAGGCCAGGAGATGTGTGCTAGGGATAGCCAAGGGCGATGGCTGGTGGTATGGGATGCCAGTTATCGCAGGAGGCTTGACTAGGCATGAGGATTTTGATAGCTCCAGTGCATGGGGGTGGGTCGGTAGTGACCCTATGGATGGGCGGATACAGTTCGTCGTCACTGGTATGGGGCGTGCGTCGACCTTCAAGGCAATCGGAGATTTAAGGGAGTTGTAACACCTGGCGAAGCATTGCTACAATGCTAGGCAGAGTAGTGCCACATTTTAAATCAGCGTAAACTGATCATATGAAAAATGCATCATCAAATGATATTCTCTGACAATTTCTACATTGTACAGACCATTCTTTTTTATTGACATCTGCATTTCAACTTCTTAATGCTACAAACATTTCATGTAAGGACATATAAGTGATCGAGACTATTAGTGGCATATCTTGGTGTAAACATCAAATAGTACTATTGCTGTACCTTTTCCAAATGGATGCAGGACCTGGAGCTAGTATCGGAGGGATGTGTGCAACCCGCTGCTCTGGTTCACTGGCTGTTCGGTATGCTCCTTGGCTAACTCATTATTAGTTGACTACGGTAGTCTATATTCACAGGATAAGATTTTGCCATAGTTTTACTTTGGCATAGAAAATGTGTGTTCTAACAGATAAAGGCTGCTGGCTGTTGCAGCTCCTTAATAGTGCTTCTTGGAATTTGCAGCCATAATTCTAGATGAAAGTCTTTTGTCTTCCTATACTACTTTTTCTCTTGATAATCGCAATTTTTTTTTTCAATGACTCAATAAAAGTTATAGCTATTAGCATATGTTGGAAATCTCATTGTCTTTTTTAACTGGGAAGTAAATTATCATTCTTGCATATTGATTTTTTTGCACCTTTGTTGCTACAAGGGCATAGATATGAAGGAACTCACAGCTTACATTGCTACCTGAGTTATAATGATTTGAAGAAAATAAAATGGCTGGTCTTGAATGCAATATGTCTTGTCACATGCACAAGTAAATTGATGACTTAATAGCTCAAGTGCAAATAGAAAAATGTGATTGTAGAAAACATAATTGCAGCCCATGTTTCAGTACGCATTTTGAAACATTCTATTTCTATCTATTTGTTTTTTAATATGGGGTGTCAAATTGCAGGTCTCAACATGAGGAATTCAATGGTTATTTTTCCAAAAAGTTTTATGCACTGTAGGACCCTTTTTTTGCTAGATAATGTGCATTGTACAGGTCATGTATTGGCCAGATATTGATTTGATAGATCGTAATCACGTTTTAAAGCATATATGCTGCCATTGTGAAAGGTTGTATAAAGTCTATGGTTGTGATTCGATCTACTATCTTTAGATTCAATTGCTCAAAAGATTTTGTTTGATTATGAAGCCTTTTTGGAGGTACGCATTGTTTTCCCTATGTCACTAGATATGATGATACTAAGTGAGCAATTCGGGTGGACAACAATGACGTATCCAAATATTCATAGAGGAAGCTTTTTTGTAACCAACGCCAATTTTGGCTCCTCTCCCTTGTTACTCCTCAACCCATTGTGTAAGGTAGGTCGTATCTACTATGATATACCTTTCTTGAGTATCTATAACAACTGGACCAAAAGTGCAAGCCCCAAGCTTATATGGGCTTTGAAATCGGCTATAAAGGCATTCTGTCTATCTCCGACAAACTTTGCAAGTCGTTACAAATTTATTAACATTTATGAACACTGTTGTCCATCACCAGTTGATTGATTGCTATCTGACTACAAGGTCCAAGATGTACTTGATGTGTAAGTCCAAAGGTAGAATCCTATTCCATAGGTCTTATGTATTCTAAGTTTCATGGTTTTTCTGAAAAAAGAGTGTTTAGGAACTCTCATTCTGGAACGCAGATACAGCAGGCAGATGGCGGAATGTGTTCTGTTACATCTATCTTAGAGACCACCTTTTCCTTAGGACTTTACGTAAGCTTTACTGATATCTTTAATTGAACTAAGTCTCTTATGACTAAGTTATTCTCGGGTAGGTTACCTGCATTCAGTACCCATTTGTGAAGCCAATCAAATCTTGTTTTGTACCAACGATTCTCCTATGTAGCCATTAGAGCTTTGTTGAGGATTTTCTCGACATTCACTTTCGCAACTTTGCTAATAAAATATATAAGCATAAGGCTTCCCCTTCCACAATGAGCTTCCTCACCTTTGCTAATAGGATTTAGTGTGGTGTTCATACCTCCAATGGAAAGCTTTTCTGCACAAACTTTATTATATTCCAACCTTTGGCAATCTTGGCCCCCTGGCCCCAAACTTGGCTACTACCATTTAAATTACTAGCTGCACTAATGTGATGAACCTATATAGACCTTCCCAAATGAATATTCCTACATTTATTTTTCGTTGCCAAGAGGGCTTTGAATTTCCCCAAGACTCTTTTTGACACAAATTTCCAATTATAATCTACCCAAACTTGGCTATTACCATATAAAACTACTTGCTACACTAATGTGATGAACATAGGTCTTCTTTGATGAATAGTCCTACATACGATTTTCATTGCAAATAGGCTTTTGAATTTCCCCAAGGTTCTCCTTTTGGCACAAATATTCCACTTTTGATCAACTTTGAACTTCAAGCCAATGTATTTGTAGCATGAAAGCACTTTCAATTCACTATCCTCAAATGTGATAATGACCTCATTGTCTTGTCCCAATCACTTACATTTATTTTACATATATTTATTCACGCTGGCAAATTTTCAAAAGAAGTGCATTTAGGTTTCTTTGTAATGTTTCCTTGTCTATAGCAAATGTGCTAAAATGATTGGTAATAATGTGTGACCTACTATTTGCACCTCTCCTTTGTATGTCTAGATCCATTCTTCTAAATCATCAATAGAAAGAGGCTGAAAAGAGTTGGGGAAAGTGGAAATCATGCTTTTGCCCCTATTGTGCATAATACATATGAAAGTCCTATTTTTAATTACAAAAGATCCATCCAACAATGGACTTGCCAATTGGGTTCTCTTTCAAGTGTTGTAGTCTGGTCATTTTTTCTTATTGTTTCTTTCTTGGGCCCGTATCAAGTGCATTCTTGAAGTTGGTGAAAAGTTAATGAGTGTTTAGGCCTAAAGGTTGCTGGTGAAGGTGCTCTAGCTTTGTTTTTTAATGCTCAATTTGTAATTTCTCTTGATGTTGGATCCAAATAGTTTAGCTAGCAAGCTACAAACCATAATCATTGATGGGGGAGTTCTTTGTGCCTTGCTTGTCTCCTCCTTTGTAGATATTGATTACTTCGTTCTCTTGCTAATCACTTGAAAAGCTCAATTCGAAAACGTGTTGGCTAGATGTGTGATAAATGTCACTAAGTTTTCACCACTGCACTTCAACACTCTTCCCACAAACCTTGTGGGCTCTTGAGCTTTACCATTAGTTCATTGTTGGATATGTATACATCTTCTAGTTTAATGACTTCATCCTCACTCTTAGGAAGATTGCTTCACGGGCTAGTTTAATAACTTCATCCTCACTCTTAGGAAGATTGCTTCATATGGTTCATCATTCTCCTTCTTGTATAGCTCTTTTGATTTCACCATTTCTTACCATTTAACTCCTAGTCCTTTTGAGCTAGTGCACTCGGATGTACACTTTGCATCTTCCAAGAGCAAAGGAGGAGCTACATGCTTTGTCACTTTTATTGATGATTATACAAGATTTTGTTGGGTGTATCTCTTATCCTCCAAGTCTATGGTGTTTGATGTATTTCTCAAATTGAAACAATTCTCTTGTAGTTTAAAAGCTTTGAGATGTGATGGTGGTGGAGAGTATGTCTCCAATAAATTTAATGATTATTGTGAGCAAGAGGGAGTTAGAAGAAAATTCACGTGTCTTATTTCCCCCAACAAAAATAGAACTCTTTGTGAATCTGCAAAAGCTCTTAGAATAGAGGCATCTCTCCCAAAGGATTTTTGGGGAGAAGCAATTTCTTGTGCAAATTATCTTTGTAATAGACTTCCAATCTTGCTCTAGGAGGAAAAACACCATATGAGATGTTGTATAAGGAGAAGCCTAAGGTAGATCACCTTAGGATCTTTGGATGTGTGTGCTTTGTTCATGTACCTTTAAAAACTAGGAAGAAAGATGATCCTAGTTCAATCAAAGCAGTGCTTGTTGGATCTTCATCTACAAAGCAAGCTTACAAAATTTTCATTCCCTCTACTAACAAGGTTGTTGTAAGTAGAGATGTGATCTTCCATGAAGATTACATGGATACTCATCTAGAAGAATTGCAACACGACAAGCTAGATCATCCAACTGAAATACATCCTTTGAGGGAACCAGTTACGGACTCGCCACGTCCTTCTTTACTTTATTTCATGCATACTCAGGCCTTGGGGTCCTTTTTAGTAGTCTTCATATTTTGGTTATGTACTGGCCTTGGGCCCATTTTATTACTCTATTTGATATTTGGTCATGTACTGACGAGGGGGGCCATCTGGGGGGTCACAGACCCTATCTGGAGGGTGCACTATTATCCCTCTTAGAGATTGGTTTTGTCAATCTTATTCATTGAGGGATCCCTTTTAGCTTCTCTATGGGTATAAGTAGGAGACATTGCCATTCATTATTCAGCTTATGATATTGATCTCTCTCTGTAGTCTCCTTAAGCATTCTCTTTTCTCCTTTCTACTAGTTTTTTGCTTCTGTGCTGCTTTCCTAGCTTAGCCATTTATCTATTGTGAATCAGTTTATAACTTGGTATCAAAGCACTTTCCTTGGCGGAAGGTTGGCGCCGTATTTTCAGATCTGATTTTCTCCAAGAGGGCGCCCATCTACAGCTTACATTTTCAGCCTACGGATCTACTTTTCTGCAGGAATTCGTTGTCATTTGGAGGAGGATCAACGCCCACCTAGCCTAGCAGTCCAGCGCCCATTTCCAGCCAGCCCATCGCCCATCTCTAGCTGGTCGAACGCCCATTTCCAGTCGGTCCATTGCCCATTTCTAGCGCCTATTTCTGGCATCATTTACCTTCATTTTCAAACTTTTTTGTTGCAGATCTAACGCCCATCTACATCTTCTGTTGGCGCCTATTTCTGGCCATATTTTTCCAACCATTACGTCTTCTACGTCGGCGATAGTTTTCAGTGTCTCTGCAGGATTTTTTTTTATTGACAGCGTGGACACTTCTTTTCAGCCATCATTATTGTACCTTACTCACATTTGGAGGTATTTTTCCAGCATTGTTTTATCGCTTTTTTACGGCATCATTTCTTTCTATGTTTTATGCCGTATCTAGTGACTATTTTTCCAGCTTTCCTTTCCTCTCTCATATTCATGTCTTGAGTGACTCCTTCGTGTTTTCTTTTAGCGTACCTGTTGTGACGACTTATGTCCTCTCTTTCAGTATGTCCATTTGTTCATGCATTGTGTCTCCTTTCTTATGAGTATATGCCTTCTCCTCTTTCTTGGCTGTCTATACTCGTTGAGTTTCTGATACTTCAGATAGACTACTTTTTACCTTATCACTACTTTGTTGATGGCTACCACCTCTCCATCTACTAGTGAGCCTCCTCAGGAAGCATTACAGGATCACATTCAGCAGGCCATTGAGAGTGCTATTTCCAGGATTTCGTCCCGTTTGGATGTTGTCATGATTGGCTTTGCCTCTCTACTTGCAGCCTCATGACCCTAGCAAGGCCCCCATGATACCTACCTTGAAGTTCCTCTCCTATTGGTAGTCCTTTTAGTAGTCTTTCTACTAATCCACCTCCTGGTTTTTTCCCATTTCCACGTCTTGTGGGTCCTAAGCCTCACTTTGCTCGTGACTTCCGTTACAGGATCCAACTTATTACCTATTCTGGTTCCTCTAATGGGAATCTGTTAGAAAATTGGTTTGGTAAGTTGGAAACATATTTTCTGATGTATCCCAAGACCGACGTCCAGATGATCCAGTTATCTTTCGTATCGAGCCTTATCGAGAGGGGATGCATTTGTGGACTGCTTTTTGTCGTGACCTCCGCTATGCTATGATTGATCCTCAATGGTTGAGTTGTCAGCGCAATATTTTTCGTAGCCTTACTCAGACTAGTGATTTAGCTCGCTACATAGATCAGTTCACGGAGTTGTCCTATCTCTTTATGGATTTACAGCCTACTAAGCTTATTTCCCGCTATATAGCTGTACTTCGGGGTCCACTACGCTATGATGTTGCGTCTTTTTGACCTCACTTTCTGATGCTATATCATGTGCTACTACATTATAGCTTAAGTATCCTAAGACTTCTTTTTCTTCAGGCTTTTCCCGTCCTCGTTCTACTAGTATACCTGCCCCTTCTACTTTTGTTGTTTCTTCCTCTACCTCTTCTTCTATTATACCTTCTTCTTCATCATGCCCTTCTATACCTCGACCTAATATTGTATGTCATTACACTGTTGCAGAGTTCACTGAAATTTAGCAAAAGCGTCTCTGCTTTCGTTGTAAGAATCTTGATCACCTTGCGTATGATTGTCGTCAGCCTCCTTCTGCTCCTACTGTTGTTCTCTATTATGAGGGCATTGATGTCGATGAGTCTGATATTTATATCCAGATCATTGATGAGTGACCCTGTTTCTGAGACTCCTATTGAGCACGCGCTACCTGCCAAGCTCAGCTTACTTACACTACTTGCACCCATCTTTGTCATCATGTTCCACATTTTTCCACTGTGGCTGCTCCTCTTCATGCATTCTTGAAGAAATCCTGTTCATTTTTATGGACTCCTGATTGTCAAACAACCCTTGATACCCTTCGTCGCACTATTGTTGATGCTGTTGTTATGTGTTTACCTCAATTTGATCATGAGTTCATTGTCGAGACTGATGCTAGTTCTGTTGGTTTAGGTGCCTTACTTCGTCAGTCCTAATGTGTTATTGCTTATGAGTTGTGACGTCTTCACTCTTATGAACAACGATACTCTCTATACACGAGAAAGAGCTCGCTATCATCTATGCTCTTAAGAAGTGGCATCATTATCTTTATCGTGTTTCTTTTGACATAGTTACGGATCATCAATCTCTCCGATATCTTTTTTAACACAACGTGATCTTAGTGATCATCGTCATTGGTTGCAGTTTTTAAAATCTTTTCATTTTGCAATTTTATATCGCCCTGGTCGGTCGAATACTGTTGTTGACGCTTTGTCCCGTCTACCTGCTTTGTTAGATAGTCTTGTCGCTACCATTCCTTCATGGTTTGATGATTTACCATCTGCTTATCTGTCATATTTGTGATGTTTATAGTTCGGCTCCACTTCCTTCCTCTCATCCGCATCAGGTGTATTCCATTGTTGATCATCGTCTTTATCATTATGGTTCTCTTTGTATTCCCAATTCCCTTGATGTTCATGCTAAGTTGTTGTCTGATGCCCATTCTTGTCCTGTTGGTGGCCATTTTGGTTTTCATAAGTCTTATGCTCATCTTATGGACCATTTCTATTGGCCGTCCATGAAGTCTGAGCTAGCACATCTTATCCGTCAATGTACCTTTTGTGCCCGTAATAAATATTCCCATGCTAAGTCCGTTGGCCTGCTCCGAGTATAGTTATAATAGCTTTGTCAGTACCAGCACTGGTGTCTCTTCTTTTTTACTAGCTCATTGTTATTTACCTACTTTACTTGGGGTAGTTCCTCTTCCGCTGGATGATATGCCTGTTACACTTGCTTCATTTCTTTTAGGCGCCCGCGAGCTTATTACTAGAGCTAGTACACATCTACAGCAGGTCCAGTAGCATTACCAGACTTCTATTGACCGCCATCACTGCCATGTTCGGTTTTAGGTTGGTGATATGGTTTATCTGCACCTTCGCTTTACACACCATCATTTTATTCAGGGCCACGCTTCTATTGAGAAGCTTGCACCCCGATACTATGGGCCTTATGTATATTGGACTGCCTCAGTCCAGTGACATATCGTTTACAGCTCCCACCTTTTACACGTGCCTGTGATATCTTCCATGTCAGTTTGTTACGTGCTGCTATTGAGGATGATGTTGAGCTTCCTGATGGTCCCGAGCTATTTCCTTTATTACCAGCTACTATAATTGAGGTTGTGGTCTTCAGTAGTTTTTGGTTCAACGGGATAGTCATCCTATTGAGGAGGCCACATGGGAGCCCATAGATGTTTTTTATCATACACGATTGCTTGCGGATCGTGCCCTTGCTGCACTTGTTTAGTCTTCTACATCTTCTATAGTTGCTGATCCCTCTGGGCTTGTTGCTACATGATTATATACTGCATTTTCATTTAGCCCGAGGGGCTTTGTTTTTCCGTAGGGGAGAGTTATGGACTCAGCTCATTAGATTCGCCGCGTCCTTCTTTACTTTATTTCATGCATACGCAGGCCTTGGGGCCCTTTTTATTAGTCTAGTTCATATTTTGGTTATGTACTGGCCTTGGGCCCATTTTATTACTCTATTTGATATTTGGTAGTGTATTGATGAGGGGGGTCATAGACCCTATCTGGAGGGCGCACTATTATCCCTCTTAGATATTGGTTTCGTCAATCTCATCCATTGAGGGCTTCCTTTTCTCTATGGGTAGGAGACATTGTCATTCATTATTCAGCTTATGATATTGATCTCTCTCTCTCTCTCTAGTCTCCTTAAGCATTATCTTTCCTGCTTTCTAGACTAGTTTCTTGCTTATGTCCTGCTTTCCTTAGCTTAGCCATTAATCGATTGTGAATCAGTTCATAACTGACCGTAGAAGCATCAATGGGACTAGCACATAGCCCAATCAATGATGTAGAAAGGAAAGCTAGAGAAGATACAACCTGACAAAAACTGCTGCCAAAAGGCTAAAATCTGCAAAAGATATTTAAAAACTGCCACCAAATAGGAGGCTGGAAAGCCTGCAAAAGATATGTAAAAAGTGCCACTAAAGAGGAGGATAAAAGTTTTTGGAACTGTTGCCAAAATAGCCACTAAAATTGCCAGCAAATGCATAGGGAATGGGAATGAGCATGGGAACGGGAACGAGAACGGGAAGGGAATGGGAACGCCACATCAACATAATGACATATAATAAAAACATATACATCCTTCATCAAATTTTGAAATTTATAGAATTTCGTATATTGAAATTGCACATAACATAAACACTCCTCCTTTGTATATCTTGTTTTTAGGTCTTAGCAAAAACTGAACACGGTCCCAATCACATCCTCAAGGCTTCCTCCATTTATTTTGTTTTTGAGTCTTTGCAAAAATTGTGACTAGTCATGTTTCTTCCCAACTAGAGCACACTCGGACCGCGTGGCACATCTAAACTCTCCATGTTCCCACGATCCCTGGTCACTATGACCAGATGTAACAGAGATCCGTTGGAACTGTAGCCATAAATTTGATATTTTTTTTTGTTTGTGGCCGCTAAGTTTAGCAGAGGTACTGCTGCTAACTATCCACTGAAGCTGCCACCAAAGATAATGAAAATTAGAGACCAAAAATTTCGGCCAGAAAAGTGCTTTGTTACCAAGTTATGAACACAACATCACTCAATAACTACTAATTTATGAAAATAAGAAAACAATTTGTAAGATATTAAATATCAAAGTTGCTTGTTATTTTGGAGATCTCTCTTACTATCAGGTAGAGCTTTAGGCTCAGATATTTGTGATATTCAGATTATGTTCTCAGGTAGAGAGCCTCATTGTTGTCAATAATGTCTATTGTTTATGATGTGATGCCATATTTGAGGACAAACATATGCAAAACCAGTTTTTCATAGTTATTGAGCCAAAATAGAAAGTCACATAAATGCAATGTGGCTCTTGATTGCTTTTTCTTTTGATGATGACTTGCAGGTATGGTACAATGCGTGATAATGTTATCTCTTTGAAGGTTTGGATTCTTTTCAGTGCACAATATCTTGTTTTTCAAGACTATGCTCCTTCATGATTTAGTTTTTTTTTTATAATGTGTAGTAGTAACTAAGAAAGATGCAACAATAATATTCATGCTTGTATGCCTACACTAAGATACAAAAAAGAATGTTTACTTCAAAATGTCGATTTTGGACATGTTCAAAACATAAGGCCAAAACTCAATTTCCCAGAACGTTCACTAATTTTTGTTTTGAATTTCTTTTAAACAAAAACAGAATTTATACTGTTTCTTTGTGTAAAATTGTTTAGGTAATTTGTAAAAAAATTTCTACTGCTATTTAGGTTTTTTTTAAGGCGATTTAGTGTTATTGAATTTTTTTTCCTTAAAAATAAATAACGATACGGACAGCGGAACGCTGACTGTTGCAGTAGATCGCGATCCGCTGCAACAATGTCCTAATGTTACCAAGGACCAAGAGGCCACATCACACGTTCTACTAACAAATAATAATAGATAATGATTGGAAACATTGCCTTATAGAGTTCACTAATGGCCTCTAACTCTCCCTCCTCAAAAGGACATAGTTCTCAGTGTTGACATAGAAAAGTGCTCTTTGTTGTAGGATTGTAGGAGGATAATACCATTAGGAGGTAGATACTTGTGAAGTATTAGCAAAAGTGCTTGGCTGCAGAAGAAGAAATAGAAAAGAGGGGACATAATACCAGGAAATCGTATACCATAGGAGCCCCAAATGTCTATACCGATGAGGGAGTGGAACAATAGAGCTCTAACAATCATATTGATGGCCATCAATCCTATGTTGGGATTAGACTAAAGATATTGAGGCAACACTGAAGTCATGAGTGTCAATCAACTATAATCTGCGTGTTACACAGATGAATATACCGATATCTGCCTTATTGAGAATGGAATTATGGAATACAAAGAATATCATTGACATGGAATCAAATGTTTTAATCATGCAATTAAAACTTGTTGGAAAACTAATGAAGGATGATACTCTTGTGTTTTATGCTAGTTTTTATTATGCTTGCAAAAGATATGGTGTGTTTACAACTATGCCTTTACTAAGATCTTGGTGGGAAGCTTATTTTTTTAGGCATTTTAGGTAGGGATAAACTATAGGTAAGCCAGATTGTTGAGGTCAAAGGTAACCAGAATTAACACTTATAGGCGAAAAGGAGCAGCTCTCATCTTGTCTAGGATTGAAAAGCCAAAAAGTTTCTACTTTTTCATGTTTGAAGGCTATAGTGCATCATTCTAAGTTATTCTTGTTGCTAAGATTGGCTGTAGGGTTGCTAGGGAGAGAGTGATACCATATTCTCAAGCTTCTTTACGCATAGGTGGTCACCATGAGCATTCATGTTGTTGGTGTGCATGAGGCATTTTGCATTAGGTGTAGGGTTTAGAGTAGGTGTTAGGTGTCCATTGGCATTATGGTTCAGGTCTTAGGGACCTTTAGGGTTGTTTTAGCTCCCTTTTTCCACTTATCCACTTTCCAGCGAGTTTTTGACCTTTTCTTATAGTGTGTTAAGGGTTTCTATAGCCATGCCTATTGCGAGACGACGTGTGTGGGCGGAGGTGAATCTCATGGAGGGAGACACCATAGTTTTTACAAGTTCTGGTGCACGCAAAGGGCGTGGCTTGTTTCGTGGTGCTACCTTTTGCATCATGACGACGAGGATTTGAGCACACTTGCTTGGTTTGACTAGGCCAAATGGGCGGACCATGGGCATTGCCCTTTTTGCACCTGAGCAAGAGCTCCTACTGAGCACATATGGAGGAGCAGCAGCGACTAGACCCAGAGTACAAATTGGTGGGCAGTTAGGTTCTATTGGCACAGGTTCAAGGGCTAGTAGTAGCGGTGCACCTTCTGGCATAGGGCCATCGAGACCAGAGGGTGTAGCACATGCATGCTTCGAGTTTATTGGCCACAACCACATGCACCTACACAAGACAGGGTGGGTAGATATAGACAGACCATAGTGCCTACAAGCTAGCAGCAGACACACCATGAGCCGGCCACTAGACTTACACACTAGTTTTTACACAGTGGATGCCTTGTATTTGCCTTGGCTGACAACACCATCTTCCATGACATGATGAGGGAAATTGTAGCTTGTGATGCCACTTGGGACCCTCGCACGCAAGGCTCTTCATGCTTGCCATTTGAGAGAGAAGAATGCATGCATCACGAGAGAGCTTAGCCCCATACGACATGCCTAGGCGACATATGGTTGCTCTATTTTATCGGATGGGTGGACTGATATTAGGCATAGGCCTATTATCAACATCTTGGTTTCATGTCCACTAGGCTTTGTATTTCTCACGGGTGTGGATGCTTCCTAAGCTGGCACTGTTGAATTGGGAGAGTTCATCTATGAGCATATATGTGCAGTAGTCATCGAGATGGGGCCGCAACATTTAGTGCATGTGATCATCGGCAATGCCAACAATTGTGTGGCTATGGGTGAGCTTCTGGAGAGAGACTATCCTACTATCATGTGGACCCCTAGCACATTGCATCGATCTCTTGATGCATGACATAGGAGGCCTTCCCTAGGTTTCCACGATCACATCCAGTGCCAAGCATCATTGGGGTGAAGCAGGGCTGTTCTCTTTCACCGGTTCTTTTTGGATTATATATTGATGAGCTAGAGAGAGCCACAGCGTAGCGAATCTAGTTGTAAACTTGGCGATATTTTGATTGACATTCTTCTTTATGTTGATGATGTGGTACTAGTCTCCCCGACTAGAGAGGGATTGCAAAGGCAATTGGATTGCTTATAGGGATTTTGTACTCGATGGGGATTGGGGATGAACATTGCAAACTCTCGATGGATAGACCCTAGACAGAGTTTTTTCATACATGTACTTGGGGATACTCCTCTCTGGTCCTACATTCAGCATGTGATAGGCAGCTACCACTCGACTTGGGAAGGGGCATGCCTCCCTTGTTCAGCTAGAGCGATTTTGCTTTCAGAAGTCCATTCAAGATGCTCGAAGTAAGTGTAGACTTCTTTATCCTCTCTAGTCCTACATTCAGCATGTGATAGGCAATAGAGACATGGTGTATCGGTCTTTCCTCCCCAAGTTTGTTGTTCCACCTATATAGATAGATGCAACTTTCTAGCGTATTGCATATAGTCAGAGAGTTCAGGCACTTCCAGATGAGAGATATACACATATAGCACTTGCTTCTTTACGTTATCTTCATGATCAGGGTTACAGGCTATCATGGTTTTTTCAGGCATCCCACTTCCTCCATGAGTCATTTGGTATCTCTCCATTAGAGCTTCCCTCGGGGTTTATATCCGACACTTTTTATATCGGGCATATCTTGACTCTACATGGAGACGACAGCTGGGGGTTAAACCTGACTATTACTAGACTCATTTCATTGAGCTATACATAGCAGGGTTCCCAGTTTTGCCACAGTACTTGGACTATGAATTGTCACACAGCCTCAGATTTACATTGGGCCAGCTATGTGTATCATCACATATTCACGCAACTTCTTCAATTCACCTTCTGATGAAACTCGATCTCGTCTTCTTTCTTGTGTAGGCTCAGGTGCAAATGCTTGGCGTGTTGTGCATCCTATTATTCCACTCTTGCGTCTTCCTTTTGAATTGTTTGTTACTGCTCTTTGAGTTAGTTTGACACTTTCTTTTCCAGAACTATTGGATTTGACAAAATGTTCGTGTGGTCACCCTCTTGATTTTTGCGGTACAAATCTTATGCGTTGCCCTTCTAGTGGAGATCACGTTGCGACTCATGATTCCATCCGTGAAGTAGTTGCACAAATATTTGGCCCTTATAGCTACTAGCCAATTTAAAGTTGAGGCATTTGGCCCTTCTAGCTACTAGCCAACTTCTATCTTGCTAAACTTTTAAATTCCGAAATAGGTGAACATGATTGTGGCTTTCATGTTGTTTGGATGCAACACACATGTTGCTTGTGTCTGATTCACAGTCATCTCATTGTTGGGTTGACCTTGTTCTCATTTGAAGTTGTGTGCATGCTTATCGACAAACTTCCACCATGCAAGGTGGGTTTATTGTCATCGTGCTCTTGGAGAAGATTTTATTCCTTTCCGCTTTGGAAACATATGGGTGCTTGCATAAGAAATTCGATGATTTTGTGTACTTGTGCAAGGTTCATAGAGAAACTTTGGGTACATGGTGCGTCACTTTTATCTATCACTACATCCTACTACTGTCAATGAGTTTCTACCACTTTAAAACGTCCTCAAGCACTTGCAATACTTTGACGTGCAGTGGTTGTAGGAATAGCTGCTTCATAGCTTCCTAGACTACCTAATATTGTGACTATCTTATCTAGTGATTTGCATCAAGCAATAGGCTTTGATATTGCGACTGTCTTATCTAGTGATTTGCATCAAGCAATAGGCTGAGTAGCTACATTGTTAGGTTTTTGCTTTGCTATGGTTGCATTACAACATCTCAATTTGTTTGATGGCCTTTACTTTGTGCATGCACTCTTTTGTACTATGATGGGTTTTCTTGCCTTTAACTAATGAAAGCATGACGTTTCTTCTACACATTAGTGTCATGTTGGTTTTATGGTGTTAGGGTTTAGGGTTTACACAACCAAGATCTCCTATACATGATCGCCTTTTATTATACTTCTCAATGTGCGTGCATGATTTATTTTTCTACTTTAATGCTTGAAATCCATAAAATAGAAAAAAAGAAAGGTCAACAGATTGGGATTAACCAAAACACACAACCTGTGCATATTGACCTGCAATCCTTGTCTGTTTTGGAATTGTAAGAACCAAATATGACATAGTTGCTTCAAATGCATCTCGTGGATCAGGATCTTGTAGCAAGTATGATTAAGAACAATGTATGTTTATTTTATGTGATCTAGTCTTGCTTTAACAGGTAGTGCTTGCTAGTGGTGATGTGGTGAAGACAGCCTCCCGTGCACGTAAGAGTGCTGCTGGGTCAGTAATCTACCACTTGAACTTTAATTGTGAGATTAAGGCATGGTAAAATTCAGTACAATGATAGGCATGGTAATTGTGCATCTACGTAAAATTTCCTAGCCAAAATGTCATTTTTTGACTAAAAGGAATACTTAATGTGCTTGATTAGTCTTTTCTTCTACATTAAGTTTTACTATTTGAACTTGGTGCACTTGTGAATTTTGCATGTGACATATCATAATGATCAACGTAACCTAGTAGTGAGTATCACATTTGATTGGTATAGCCACAAAGTTGTGTAGAGCGACAAAAGAAAACTCTCGAGGACATAGGTTGCTCCTTGGAGGATCTTATAGGAATTGCCATGTTTCCTTTTGGACAATGTCACTTGAATTTTTTATTTTTTGTTAAACCTTAACCCTAGAAATACAAAGTCATTATTCTTAAAGAGTTTTCTCTCATTGTGCTTCGAGTTATGGTTCTTGTAACCCTAGCAATGCCTTCTCATGTCACAATGTCACAATGTTCACTTTATGTTCGGAAGGTAAGTACAAGAGAGTAATAATCACAACATGTCTTTTGCTCATCTCCACCCAACCAAGAAAAAATAGGAATTATGAGGCATCCCTCACAGGGCTCACACATTTATTCCCTTATGATTTCCTAGCGCTGACCCTGCCAAACACATGGTGCATGCAACCCATCCCCTGACTTATTCTTGGCAATACTTGGACACATAGGCATGACATACAAGAGTTATTTAAAATTGTCTTGACAAATATCAATCATGTGTCTATTAGATGTCACACACTCACTACATATAAAGTTATCCTTTTTTACCGACCAACTCCTACGTTTAAGGCAATTAACCCAACATGTTGGTTTTGTACTTGCATTGAACTTATAAGCATGTCGTGATAGATAGGATACGTATCCATTTATTGAAAAAGAACTTTTTTATAAATGCATGCTTTTAGCATTTTCGCTTTTACAATTGGTGAATAGGCACTCACAATAATCAACAAAGATAAATGAAGACGAAACATGAGGTGGAGAGAAGAAAGCATCTTGGGTGTAGTAGATCTTTCCCAAAGGCTTTAACTTCATTTGTATCTCTTTGATACAAACATAGTTGAGTCATAAAGCAGTTTATGCAAATCTAGCATCCATCTTTCCTTGATAGGTTTGTAGATCGTCCAAAAAGAGATGAATCCTAAGAGTTAGGCAAGTTTTGGACATGTAGTTTGGGCCTTTGATGACATTTTGTGACTCCCCATTAGACTTTAATGTCTTGAGGGCAAAGGAGATATTTTGTTTAGTCGTGATAGGTTAATATCTAGTAGTTGTTTTTGTTTGGTTATGGAGACGTTTATATGCTCCTTTCAGTATTTATCACACTTGAGATGTACTTACTTGGTTTTAAATGCCTTTTGGCTTTAAAAAACGTTAACAAAGCAGGACAGGATTGGATGATAGTGTCATACCCCACTCATGACTTTTAGCAGTATACATGCTCCCACATGTTTCATATATCATCACATCTATTTCAGTTCATAGCTTTAGATTTGTTATTTATGTTACCGTTTTGGAGACGTTTGAGGATATCAATAAAAATACACCTACGAATTAACCCAGGTATGGACAAAATGTATCGTTCATCATCTGTCAAAATATTGTAGATGCATTTGCTAACTCAAAAGGAAGCAATAAAAACTCATAATGACTGAGAACCTCGGCCAAAACCTAGTCTTTTACACACCACTAAATCTGAGGATATCTGGTTCTGAGATTCGTTTTTGTGAAGTATTTAGCTCCACCTAATCGAGCCACCAAATCATCCATTATGGGCAATGGATATTTGTTTTTAATAGTTACTTTGTTCAACTCCTTGTAATCCACGCACATTTGAAAGCCTCTATCTCTTTTTAACTTTCAGAAGAACAAGAGCACCAAGGTGATTCACTGGGCTGATAATGATCCATCTTAAGATAATTTTCCATTTGATTAGTAATATCTATCTCCCTTCCAAGAAAACCGATATGGCTGTCTAGAGATAGGGTGACTAATCCTGTGATCTACTGACCAAGAAGGTGGTAAGTTTCGAATCGATATTCTTTGTCACCATTTTGCAATTAATGAATTTCTTATAGTAATTTGAATTGTCAGCAAATGATTTTCATGAATTCTTCCCACGTAGTGGGTTTTGGTTACAAATCACGCCACCATGACGAAGTCTTCCCATGGAAAAACAAAACCACGCTCTCGATCTTTTTCTCTTCAAGAATTCCATGTAGACTAAAATAACTGGTCCACTTGGTCAACCAATCATCTACCACCTCAAGCTTCTTCCCCTTCTTGTTGATTGTTCATTTCATTAAGTGTCGCACTCAACTCTCCTAGCAAATCTATAAGTAGGTCAGCATAAGAACAGTTTCCTTAAGACTTGCGTTATCCTCGGCCATTAGTGATCACCTAAAACTAGAAATTGCTTCAATGAGTTGACAGATTCAAAATCTTCAACCAAATTGAAGATAATTGTGACCTGATAAACCGACTGATTCTCAGTAAGGTCATCCACTTTACAAGCCAATCTCGTTTTAATCAATAACCAACAGAGTTGACAATCAAAACAAATACAATTCTTTAAAAATTTTACGCAATTAGGATTTGAATTTCGTTCAATATCGACCAAAACTATGAAAATCGTTTCCTATCATCGAATTTTCAGTTTCATTGCTGCCAATCAATCCATATCGAATTGATTTTGAAACGTCCGACATGCATAAAAATCAAAATTCAGTAATAAAATCAATTTTTTTTAAGTAAATTGCCTAATTAAACCTAAAAATATTTTTGAGCTGCTTTTTATCAAAATTTGGTTCAAAATGAAAATCAAGCTAATTGGTTACATTCTACTGCAATGGCCACTGGCTAGTGGCTAGTAATTAGCAAACTAAGCATGATAACATAGCAAAGCAAGTAGTAAATCAAATGTCCTCAAGTGGTATGACAACATCTGCATCCTCAACATCATCCTGTAAATCAACATCTTCCTCATCCTCATCAAGATCCTTAGGCTCAGCAGGAACAGATGAAGAAGCATGAGAGGAAGTGGAAGCCATACCCATCTCGATATCCCTAGCAGCCTGGCTAATACCCTGTATCTCCAAGCCCTCTTCTACGTCGGCTCTCTTAGCCTTAAGCACCAACAATCGGTCCTTGTCTCGCTCCCCCTCGACTTGTTGCAAAGTTAGTTTTATCTTCTCAAACCCTCGTGCCTTGATCTTAGCAAGGACACGAAGGTTGAAATGCACCATGTCAAGTGTGGATGGCTTCAACCTATTTCTCCTCTTGGTATGAATCAAGAAGAAGGTATTCCAATTTCTCTCACAAGGAGAGGCCGTACTTCCCTGGCTAAGTATCTTGATTGCCAACCTCTGCAACTTGAGTGTGGAGGCTCCAAAAGACTCCCACCAACGCACACCCGTCTGCCTCTGAGATGCCAAGTATGCCAGTGACTGAGCAAATGACCCTAGCCCATTCCTGTACATGTCCATTTGATTTAACGATGTTTCTTCATATGCAAAATTTCCTTTGGAGTATCTCTTCACAACCTTTTTCCATCCCTTGACATCGGACTCTTGCCCTATATCCAACCACTGGGGATGCAAAGCAAATGTTGTAGCATGCAATGGGTTTAGGCCCACACTGCACTCCTTTATGCCTACACTAACGTCAGTCGCCTGTTATCCCTCATACTGAAACTATTCTATCCCACGCCCTAATCTCATGTTCTTCTTTGGCACCTGATATGATGTGTGAACTGGAATCGTTCTGATGTATGCTCTGGTATTTTGAGCTCTATTTGAGCTCGGTAATGTTGTTCAATGCAATGTATTTTTTTTCTACTGAACGTTTGCCTGATTATTTGTTGTTTGCAGGTTTAGGGTCGTGTTAATACGATGCCAGTGCGGGACCGAGGCCTTTGGGCCGAGGTTGAGCTTACCGACGGGGATGTGGGCACACACCATGGCTCAGGCACCCGCAGATGAAGATGCTTGCATTGCGGTGGTCACTTCACGGGATCACTCACCAGGGTTAGGGCTCACTTGCTACGGGTCAGAGGGCCAGATGGGCGGACATTGGGCATATCTGATTGCCCTAGGATTTCTGATGAGGATCTGTAGAGGTTGTCTACCATGTACGGGCCCGATACTGCATCACAGGGTTCTAGACAGGGACAGGTAGCAAGAGCAGCTACAGGCAGGCATGCAGGGCCTACCATGGGTATTGGGCCCAGTACATCACGGGCAGGGCATGGTACAGCTGTAGGGCGTAGTACATCACGGGTTGGGCATGGTACAGGTGCAGTGCCTAGTACATCACGGGCAGAGCATGGTACAGGTGCAGGGCCCAGTACATCATAGGCAGAGCATGGTACAGCTGCAGGGCCCAGTACATCACGGGCAGAGCATGGTACAGCTGCAGGGCCCAGTACATCACGGGCAGAGCATGGTTCAGGTGCAGGGCCTAGTACAGCACCTTCAGTTCCATCCGCAGCAGCAGTAGGACCATCAAATGAGCATGTTGGTTAAGCAGCAGCGGGTGCTTCTCGTCCCTCCTCCTCGGCAGCAGATGCACCACATGCTTCGGCAGATGTTGTCAGAGAGAGTGACACACCCACGGATCAGCCATCCGTTGGGCATGCTAGACCACGAGCACTATATACACAGCAGAGAGGGGTTAGGCCCAGGCAGCAGACCCTTGATCGATGCGGCTGGCAGAGAGAGCAGCAGGCCCGTTGCACTCGACTGTGTGGCCAGTTCTTTTATGAGTGCGGCATTGCCTTTGCTGTTGCTGACACTTGGGTGTTCAAGGAGTTCTGTGCACAGATGGCGGTCGTGGATGCTACATGGACACCTCCCAGGCGAGAGGCACTGCGAGGCAGGTTGCTTCGTCAGGAGGAGGAGACCATCACGCGGGAGTTGAGTTCCATTCGCTCAGCTTGGCAGCAGTAAGTAACTTGTCTTTATAATCTCTTTGCATGTGTTTAGGATTTATTGGTGCCGCAATTTTTGCATGTAGCTAATGGGTGTTTTGCGGCAGGTATGGATGCACGATATTGAGTGATGGATGGACCGACATTTGTCGGCGATCCGTCATCAATGTCTTGGTTTCTTGCCCACTTGGCACAGTATTCCTACGTGGCGTGGATGCCACTCGAGGTGGTGACGCCATCACAGCCGATTTCATATGGGAGGTCATTAGAGATGTTATTGCTGACATCGGGGTTGAGCACGTGGTTCAGGTTGTCACCAACAACGCCTCGAACTGCAAGCAGATGGGCGAGATTATGATGAGGGAGCACTCCAGCATTGTGTGGACACCCTGTGCTGCACATTGCATAGACTTGCTCATCCATGACCTGTGTGCGCTTCCATGGATCAAAGAGGTATAGTTTGTTCCTATGCTTTCTTCCTTCGATGCTGCTAACCACGTCTCAACTACTGTCTAAACGTTTTTACTGGATGTTTGTGTTGCAGATCACTACTACGGCCATGCGCCTGGTCAGTTTTGTTACCAGGAAGAGGCGTGTGTTGGCCCTGTTCTGCACCTTCTCCACCCTAAACCTGAAGAAGCCCGCACCCACACACTTTGCATTTTACTTCTTGGTGCTAGAGCGATTGGTGGTGGTGAAGGATGCATTGCGGCGGATGGTTTCCAGCGTGGCCTTCCGGGACTTTACAGACCTCCCCCATTCGGCATTTTTCCAGTCCACTGTGTACGGCGACGAATTTTGGAGAGCTGCTGAGGAGATTAGTGGGATCCTTCTACCCATTTTCAGAGTGCTGCGCCTGGTAGACCGTGAGGGGTGCACCCTCGGTCTCATTTACGAGTTCATGGACCGCATCGGCGAGGGGATTCTGTTGTCAGCCTTGGACGAGTACAGGTATGACTCTTCAGTGTCTAGCTTGTTGTTTCTCACCCAAGTCTGATGCGTTTCTTTTATGCTATGGTTTAGTGATTGTTGTAATTTGTCTGCTGCAGGAGGCGCGAGATCTCACGTATCTGGGAGGCCAGATGGGACTACTTCCACCGACCCATCCACGCCGTAGCCCACATGTTGCACCCCTTGTGGCGCTGTACCCGAGAGAGGGATGATCCGGAGCTGCACTGGGGATGGGTGGAGTACACGGAGCGCATATGGCCTGGACCAGGTACGTGTGAGAAATCGGTTGGTAGCAATGTTACTGCAGTATTGTACTCATTGGTAGTGTGTGAATTCGAGGGGTCTTACATGTGCCACGTTTTTCCTGTTGCCAACAAGTCCGATTTTGGCCAACATTGCAAGCCAGCTGCTCGCATTTGAGCGCTTCCAGTCTCCTTTCGATGGCGATCAGTTGAGGCCCGTTACATGGTGGTGCATCCATGGGCGCAGCACAGGTGACCTAAGGCGATTGGCTGAGAGAGTCCTTGCACAGGACTGTTCAGCAGGAGCTTGCAAGTGGAATTGGAGCACCTGAGCCTTGTATCACACGCAAAAGGGGAACAGGTTGTCCATCGAGCAGTGTAGGCGGTTGGTGTTTGTGAACACCAACGGCCGTATGCTGAGGCGCACACGAGGAGAGGGTCAGATGCTCGAGGTGAGTCACATCATCACCTCTTTTTTCTTGCTATGCTTTGATGAATTGATTTGCTTTCAAAATATGCAGTGAGTTGCACAATACCTGCCTGACAACAATGTATTGTTTTTGGTTGCAGGTGGACCCTGACACTTGCTTGGTGGATTCGATAGCTGCTGCTCCTCGGGCACCACCAACGTAGGAGGAGTTGGATGATGAGATCCATAGAGAGTTCTACAGAGAAGCACAGGCTGACGCACAGGCTTTACGGCGGCAGACGAGGACAGAGAGGCAGAGGGAGAGGGCTGAGGAGGGAGATGACGAGGGCTCGGAGGGTGGAGAGATGCTCGGGGCAGACTATGTGGAGGAGGAGGAGTGGGTTGAAGGGGATACGGAGGAGGACGAGGAGATGTGGGCAGAGGCACAGGGGGATGACTTGGCTGACATGCTGGTGGACCCTGATGCAGAGACAGAGGAGGAGCCAGCCATTCCTGCACGTAGGCCTAGGGGGAGACCTAGAGGTTCTGGGAGGGGGGTGCTGAGTACTCTTTTTGTAGACAGGAGTGGAGCATCACGGGCAGCCGTCGGCCAGGCATCATCACAGTGGGTAGGGCCATCCTAGGGCGTAGGGTCACAGCCACCTGACACACAGGCACGACGGAGTAGACACAGGGCTGGGGGCAGCCAGATGGGGGCCAGAGGAGGGGAGAGAGGCAGAGGCAGGGGGAGGGGGGTGGTCCAAAGCCAGGGCACGCAGCAGGGATCCAGAGCACGCAGCAGAGCCAGGGCCACACCACGACATATGGCTCCCTCCAGTTCCGATTCATCTGCGGACCCATGGGACCTGCAGTCCTCAAATTTGGATGATCTATCCTACCATGACTCTGACGAGCCTTAGTTGTATAGTTTTCATTACGTTCATGGAACATCATTGTACCCCTTTTTGGTGCCATGTGGCCCGATATTATATATTATGATGATCCTATTCACAGCATTGTCGTGATTCAGTATTGTTCTTTGTGGTTTTAGTTCTGTAACTCCAGTTTTATGGTTTATGATTTATGGTTGTAGAGAAAGAAAGAAAGAAAGAAAGCTTTATTAATGTCTTTTCCATGCCAAAAGGCGTATAAGACTAATGAAGTACATGTCAAGTATGTGGTATTGGGAGCATATAAAAACGTCTCCAACTGTTATAAAGAAAAACATCTAGTGCAAACTAGAATAGACCCGTATGCATAATGGTCATAAGTATCTATGGCAAGATGTCAAGGCGGTGCTGTTGTTGTTGTGCTGATGCTGTAAAAAGATGTAATGCGGACCACAGACTGGGAAAGCGCTGGAGCCTGCCGGTGTCGTCTGTGAGCATGAGCACGTGCACGTGTAGTAGTAGTGGTACTACGCCTTTGTCTAGAACGTTTGGTAATCCTGGTGGTAACAGGATGGTGGGAGGTACACTGTCTCTGATCTCTATGAGCATGAGAGCGGTCGTCATCCTCGTCGTCGTCATAATCATGATCCTCATCTTCAGGCACTGATCTCCGCCTAGTAAAGAATGAGGTAATCAATGGCTGTGAGGTAAAATGCTGGGATGTCTCGTATAAATCTCTTCGTAGTATGGACATCTCACGTACCATCAGAGCAACAGACCGTGGGTCCTCATAGGCTATGAGAGAGCGTAGAGTGGTAGGCATCTCTCTGAACAGGCAGTGATATCGCCCTGTGATCTCATAATATACAGGGCACCTAAAGATAAAGTGCTCCTCAGACTCCACCTCGCCTAGAGAACATAACTGGCAAATCCGCTCCTCTCTAGGAATACCATGGAACCTCCCAGTCTCAATAGCTAGTTGATGAGAGGACACCCTGAGTTGCCCCAATGTGAATCCGAAGGTGTTGTGGATGGGGCCCCGAGGTGTTCCCACCCCCGGGCACCCCAAACCCCTAGCACTGGGATCTACTAGGTGCACTATCAAGAAAGCGCACTCGTCCATCTCGGTAAATGACTCGTCTGCCAGACTCACGGGCTGCCTGAAAGGCTTTACGCCTCTCCTCTACCTGGATATATGTGAGGTCGTCATCCATATAGATAGTGGTGCCACGAAGCTTAGATCTACACCGCAACGCATCTCGGCGACTCTCTAGAGAAGTGAAACAGATAACGAGTGTAGCTGCATCTCTGGTGGTCCTCCAAGCTGTATCTAGCCCATCTGTCATGTGTCCTAGAGTGGTCTCGAGAAATCTCGTGGCTTCGGCAATGGCATCCTGTGTGTCCGGTATCCCACGAACCCTGATGTTGTGCCCCTTTTGCTCCCTTGACCTCTCTTCCAAAATGGTGGCTGAGATGACGGAGGAGATGGGGGCGTTAGGCTTGGTGCCTTTCTGCAAGACTGCTGCCCATGAATCTTTGTGCTGCTCAATCTTACTCTCAAGCTCCTTTATCATGGTGGTGGTTGATTCAGAGGCTGCAACCTGCTTAGTGTTGATCACCTGCTCTAACAAAGCGACTTTGGATTGTAACACATTTTTTTCCTTGAGTAAGGAGACCACTATCCCTTTCAGTTGTGATAGTTCATGTTTCAAAAGCTGGAAATCGGTTTTCATTTGGTCAGCTTCTCAAGAGGAAAATATTTCTGTGGATTTGGATGGAGTGTATGGGATGGGTACCGCAGATGGGGGAGCTGTGGGTTCTTGGGTAATGGGGATGGGAAGAAGGCCGTTAGGGATGGCCAGAGCGGTAGGGTAGGAGAGTGGGGACGAGGAAGAGGCATAAGAAGAAGAAGAAGATGAAAGAGAGGGAGGAACAGCAGAGGAGAGAGAAGAAGAGGATGAAGAAACTGAGAGTGGGGAAAAAGAGGAAGAAGAGGAAGGGGGTGCCACATCCCTGATACATAGCAATGACAAATCTGAGGACAACGAGGGGGATGGCAAATCTGTAGACAGCGAGGAGTTTGCATCGGAGGACAAAGCTGTGGGCAGCGAGGCCTCTGATCCAGCAGCGAGGGTGGTGAGGGTCTGGTCAGCAATGGGGGTGATGCTTTCAGCGAGGAGGGTGTCTTGTCCAGCGAAGGGGGTGTCTTTTTCAACGATGGGGAGGGGGTTGGTTTCCGCGAGGGGGGGGTGGAGATAGTAGCGATGGGGGGGGTGGATATAGTAGCGATGGGGGAGCGGGTGGTCCGAAGTGGAGGGAAAGGTGTGGCGCGAGGGACAGCAGAAGAAGCAGCAACAGATCCACGTGGAGCCATTGAGAGAGAGAGGGCGGACCAGGGTAGGGTGATCTAGGACAGGGCAGCAGCAGCCATCACCATCGCTGAGAGAGAGAGAGAGAGAGAGAGAGAGAGGGCGGACCAGGGTAGGGTGATCTTGGACAGGGCAGCAGCAGCCATCACCATCGCTGTGAGAGAGAGAGAGAGAGAGAGAGAGAGAGAGAGAGAGAGAGGGCGGACCAGGGTAGGGCGATCTAGGACAGGGCAGCAGCAGCCATCACCATCGCTGTGTGTGTGTGTGTGTGTGTGAGAGAGAGAGAGAGAGAGAGAGAGAGAGAGAGAGAGAAAGAGAGAGAGAGAGAGAGAGTATGGTTGTTTTGTCAAAAATTGTTTTATTTAAGGCTAAAGTTCAGAATGATTCAGCTAGGTTTTTGTTCAGCATGGTTTTAGTTCCGTTTGTTGTGAATGGTGATCAGAGAGAGAGATAGAGAGGGAGAATCAGAGAAAGGGAGATTCCTGCTATGTTCATTGGGAATGCCCCAATGTGTTCTCTTTTTTTTATATGGGATGCAGCTTTAGCGTAAAGTTGTAAACCTAGGAGTTAATACACCTAAAAGGGACCATCCTGCACCTGAAACAGTCGGCAAACTACACAATCATATTCCCCTCGATCAAAGCTTTCATCTGATACCCATATTGCGCAAAATAATTTCAAAAAACAAAAAAAAAAAAATCGATTCTACACGATTCTGGGAAAATCCCGAATCGCGAATCGGGATCGCGATTCTGAATCGCGCTGCAACTATGATTCAAGCTAATTGATGTTGAAATGAAGCTAAGCTAATCTAAGCTAAGAGTTATTGTGTGACCGATTTTCAATCCATAATAAGTCTTACATGCCTATTTATACATTTGAGGTCCTAGAATCTATGAGTCAGAAAAGGATGCCCAAAAATGATTCTGAGAAATGCCAAAAAATAAATGACTTCGAAAGTTTATGGTCTGAATGACAATTAATAACCCTGTGGATTCATTGTCCGTATAAGTGTGCATGATGTTTAATTTGTAACTCATTGTGAGCTATGCGTAAATCTATAGTAGCTGCAGTGACACTCATAGCTTTAGTCATCTATATTTTGTGGATCCCTTGACCATTTAAATATGTCAGATTAAATGAATTGGGCGTTCAATTCAAACTTTTCTATGAAGTCACAGTTCTTGCAAAGTCAGCCAAACAATGTCCTCACAAATAGTTAGATACTGTAGTTCTAGCATGTTAAAATCATTCCGAAAGCACTTTTGAACATTAAAATCATCTTTTCAGCTAAAGGGGTGAAAGCACTTTACATGGCAGAGTCAATTGGTGTGAGTTCTTCATAAAATTAACACGATACATGGCATAGTCGATTGGTGTGAAACTTTGCGATTACATTCTAGATGTACTTAATATGTAGCATCAAATAGGCATGATAGATTTGATGGTTTATAACCTAGTGGCTAATTTAAGGTGGACTACCATCATAAATTTTACAAATAACGACTAGATTCAGAAACTTATTTGATAATAATGCTTCATTGTTGATTATTTTGTTTCCACGATGAAAAAGCTTGATATTGTACTGGAGTTTAATATCATTTAGTTTGCCATTAAGTATTGCAACTATCACAAGGCTACAAGGGTAATGTGCTGAAGTTTAATAGAAGTAAGCTAACATCCTGGTGAAATTTAGGGCAGGTATGATCTCACACGGTTGATAATCGGTAGCGGGGGCACGCTGGGAGTTATCACAGAAGTAACCCTACGACTTCAGAAGATCCCAGAAGCATCTGTTGTGAGCAAAAACTTTCGCTTTCATCAGAGCTTATGTTAAACTCTATATATGACCTAATGATTGGAGGATGATTCAACATTGTGAACAACACTTTTGCAGATTTGTCAGATTATGTTCTTGAGATAAAAGGTTTTTTTTTAGAATTATTCCATCAAAAAGTTCCGATGAACAGTTGTTGTTAATACATTTACATTTGAAATTATGGGATATGTCCATATAGAGACTTTTCCTGATAATCCCATTTTTTTCATAGGTCTGTGTGGCAAAGCTTCTAGATTTTTAGGTGGAATTATGGTGAAACAAGCTAGTGACTTTTTGTGCCGTAATCTGAAGGTGGCAATGTGCAACTTTCCTTCTGTAAAAGATGCAGCTGATGTTGCAATTGCAACCATGCATTCGGGCATTCAGGTTCCATCAAGCCTCAAATTCCCTGAAAGTTTGGTTTCTCCTGCAATTGTCTCTAACTTTCTGCAACTAGCACTACTATCAGAATAGATGAACTCATCCTAGATGAAAATAAACCCTTTCTTAGCCATCTTCGACACTTTCTGTCAATGTTTAAGACTCACAAGGCTAAGTATTTTGATATCTTGCCTGAAAATAAGTTCAATAATCTTGGCTTTTACCCTTCTGCTCATCCATGTTTTGTTTGTGATAGTTTGGGTCTCGGTTCGCATGAATTGTGTCAGTGGAATGCGGAATGCCTTCTTCTGGAAACTGGAGTTGTTCCAGCTCGTTGTGATAGGAATAATCTTGTTGCTCTCCAGGTGTCAAGAGTGGAGCTGTTGGACGAGGTGCAAATCAAAGCTATCAACCTTGCAAATGGAAAACACTACCCAGAACAGCCAACTTTGATGTTTGAACTCATTGGTACAGGTAATTTGAAAATGCAAGATGTGCAGAGTCTCAAACTTTTCCTGTTAGTAAAATTCATGGCAGAGTTGTTGACAGGTGACAATAAGAACCTTCGAAGCTGGTTTAACAACTTGTAGACTCAGCTTTAACCAGATTTTACTTATGACAGTTGTGCATATTTTGTGCCAGCTTTATACCATATGCCTCATACAGACGTATTCGTACTCATATATCATACAAGGCAAGTTGTCATTGTAAGATTACTCAGTCTTGTTTGTCTGATTTTAGATTTTGTGCTACTATGAGACCCTATTTTATCACTACTTGCCATTTCTTGGATCCATTCACTATATGCCCATTTATGTTTTATGATTGTCAGCTTGTTGACAATCATTGATTGATTGTCAACAAGGTGACAAGATTTCTCTCTTGACTTGTTTTTTTGGAACTCAATACAGTATTGTCTTTCTTTTAATCTAAGTGCCACCTTTCTGATGAATCCCTTTTCTAACTTGCTGTCAGATGGTTCAATTGCAAGCATATCCATAGGCATCAAACTCTGACCTGCATCTTTTAGGTCAGAGCTAAGCGAAATTTGCAACATAGCGTTGCTATCATATTTTCCAAATGGGCCATCTTTTTCTTGATTATTCACTAGTTGCGTTCAACAATTGGAAAAACATTGTTGTCATATATGTCAACTCTTATAGAAGGTTGCTGTTGTTATTTATTTGTTAAGATCTGGCATCCTTGCTGGTAGTTTCCCTTCTGCTAAGTGCTGAAATGCTTAAAAGATGTTATATTGTGACAATTTTGATTTCTCTGCATTAGAAAAATAATTTGAACCTTTTTGCCTCTCCACTTTTTTATTATGTTTCTTGTTCATCATTCACTTTGCTTCTCTGTTTTTTGGTTACTATTCACAAAGGTAACAACTCGAAGCATTTTTTAATCATAGCTAATGCTCGTGTTTTCTGGTGTCTGGCCAAAATTAACTAGTTCTTGTACACAAGGAAGATGATTTCGCAGTATGTGTGGATCTTGTTGTCCCATATGGGTGTACTGTTATGAATGCCAGGTATTGTGTGATAGAGTGCATAAAACACTTTGGCAGATGATAAATGTTTTTTCGTGATACAGAGGCATACTCCCTCGAACAAGCACTCCAGGTCAAGAAAATTGCTGAGGAGCATCATGCTTCTGATTTTGTCTTCGCTGATACTGCTAAGGAGAAAGAAGATTTGTGGAAGGTAATGATAAAACTCATTCAGAACATGTAGTGTTTTAGAAATACTGGAACCAATTCACATATTTGAACTTTAGTAGCTTTGATGGATCTCAAGGTATGGAAGGCTGACTTGGGTTTTTTTATCATGCTTTTTGATCTTGAGTACCACATTCTTGTTCTCCTAGCAAATATCAATACAAATTTTGGAGTGTTTCACATTTTACAGATTGGGGCTATATCATGTGATATGTCTCTCACTATGACATGTGACATAATAATGGGCTTCCTCCAGTTGAAAAGGAACCTGTGATATATCTCTCGCTATGAAATGCAACATAATGATGGGCTACCTCTAGTTGAAATGAGACTATTAACCTTTTCAACAGTGCCATTGTATTGAAGCTATCCAGTTTGGCTCTTGGTTGTTGGCTCAAGCTAGCGTTATGGTCAGAAGTTGATCTTTGTATAAGTGTAGATCTCAAGTGAGAAATTGCTGGTGGATATATTCTATGTCTGCTAAGGGAATGTTTCTGTAGCAGTCCTGATACAGAGTGCCCTTTTCGTTCTGTCATAATGGCATTTTAAAAGGCTGATTTCCATTTTTGTTTTACTAGACATTTAGTCCCTTCCACAGTCGCCATCAAGTTTGTGTCTTAGGGACATCACAAAATGGTGTTTTGAAGAGGTTGACTATCTAGATGTTCCAACGCTTTCATAGTTGATAAGTCTACATGTTCTGTAAAAGGTTCTATTGATATAATAGGAACTATGCTCCCAAGAGCCTCTTGTGTTTGCTCAACTTTCTGGTCCATTAGCACTGGCAGATACAGTGATGACCCCATATCAAGGCCTACTAAACTGTTTTGCTCATTATGAATTTTTGGATTTATTGTTGGGCTAACCGACACATTGACCACATCGATGATGGTCATGATTGATGTGTTCTGGGATTACATAACATTTTGTTCATTATACATTCTTGGCTTTGCGATTTGAGCCAACAAATACACTAGCAACAATAATGATACTCATGAATGATAAATTCTAGCAGTGCATAGGAAGTTATGTTGTGGAATTTATAGCCATATACTCCAGTACAAGTCAATGCCAAAAGCACGGTCTGCATCTCTGTGAAGCATTAAAGTTATTGCACGACAATACTCTGCGTGCCATTAACAAGAAGACTTGGCTATGCAAGATGGGTGTACAGTATCTTGGTCACATTATGATGTCGGAGGGAGTGATAGCTGATCCCAGCCAAGGTAGCTGTGATCCATGAACAGTCGAGATCTGTAGACATAGTGAGTTGCAATAACTGCACAGAAGTCATTTATGTAGATATTATACACCTGACTACAAGTCCCTGTCAAAGCTCCATCTTTCATCCAATACCTTTCATTTGCCAAATTAGGGTATCTATGCTATAAGGCAATCATGTATATAGAATCATGTTATATACCACCCCCATGATCCTTAGGCACCTCTTGCCTAGTAATTTATAGAGTAGTCAAGCAAGCAACAATATGTCCTCTCCCTCCTATTTGTGGCCTGTTCAAAGCCCCAATAACCTACTGGAGCTCATTATTGTATAAGTCAAAAAATGTTGGAGGCATAGGCTACACCTTCACACTAATAGTGCTCATCATTTCGCTAGATAATCATGACCTCAACATGCAGCATCATGTAACCATCTCATATAATGTCATGATTTCCAAGATGATATTCCTCAGAATGGCTAGATCCCCATAATTGTTGTATCATTCCACCATGAGGTATGGGATTAGAGGTGTTTTTGAACTCAACAAATTAATATTATGCCCTATCCCTCGTATATATGGCTGCTCCTGAATGATGACCCTTAGTATGATTATATGTCCATTGGTAAAGAACTTGTGGCATATCTAGCCTAGGACTTAGAAAAGGAGGAAAAGAAGAAAAGAAGGAAGTTTGACTACTTTTCCTTACCAAAATTGATGCACACAACAAAAGGATATACATCCAAGTATGTGTAGCTTTGGCAGGGGCATACGAACTATAAGCTTGCAGTTAAGTGCAAAATATTATCGTTCTATTGTCAAGTTTTACATAAAGAGAACTTTCTGCTTTTTAGACATTTCGAAGAACTCTACACTCTTATATTCATGTCCAATACTAAAGTTTCTATGTATGGAATGATTTTCAGATGCGAAAAGAGGCACTTTGGGCGTGTACAACATTGAGACCTGAAGCCGAGTTCATGGTCACGGTACTCAAATCTTCTTGAAACAACCCTTATGAGTAGTGTTACCGACATACCTATGCTTTTATCTCTTCACATCCAAAGTGTATACAACTGAATGTTTAAATCCAGAAGCACATATTATTGAAACTTTTCAAAATTTCAGCATGATTGAATTGCTCTATTAATAGTGGGTTAGAAAGCCTAGACAAGTATTCTTTATTATTACATCTTTGATCTCTTCCCAATGCTACGAAGTAGCATGTTACTGTTGCACCCACATGCGTGCAGATGCACATCTGTATGGTCATCCATGCAGGCTCCTCTATGCATATCTGTGCACATACAGGTTATGCTTCGCTGTATCCTGTCACTGTATGAAGCTGAATAAATGCCATATATTTTATCCCATTCCCGCATCAATCACCTGGGCAGCAGGCTGTTGTATGAAGTGTTGATTTGTGGTGGCTGAAAGGCTGACTTGAAACCCTAAGCTGTGAGGGCTGACTGACAAGATACAGCGATGAGATAGAGCTTGTTATTTGGCTTTCAATGTTTCAACATTCAAGTTTCAACTTTTCTAATTTTTTGTCTTAGATAAGGCTTGTGGAATTGTATGGGCCTGGGCCAAAGTTGCTTGTACAATGGATTTTATATTGAAATATAGTAGGGCCAATGTTCTCCAAGGTGGGCTTGCAATCCTGAGATTATTGCAATGCCTGTACCTTGGTGGGAGACATTCAGTTCAAGTACACTGGAACTGCAAGAGATGGTCTTGAGAGTCTAATTCAAGGAAGTAGTGCATCCCTTTGTGAGAGGAGTTGGTGCACCTTTTCTAGGACTCACTCAAAGAAAAGGAACAAGTGGAAGCTGACTAGAACAGAAAAGGTAGTCTATATCCATGGCAATCTTCGTTTGTTGACAAAATTAAGAAAGATGGTACGAATAAATGGAAGAAGTCTTAGGTGAATTGAAAGAAAGAATAATGAGCATAGAAGAAATAGAAACACTTCATGGCGACATTCCAAATGCTCAAGCTAGAATAGATGCTCATTTATTAGCAGTTACTCATCACGACATTGAAGAGACTAGTGAAACAATCGATGAAGTCGATGATGCATTGAGGAGCAACTACAGACCTTTGAGGATACTGATTTTGTAGTTGAAATTGGAGAATAAGACATCACTTGCATCTAGATTATTTTCTTAAAACCTTAGGAATTCACACGTCTGTATGGCTTTTGCTACCAATTCGTCAATAAAATTGTCTTGTCCAAGTTGAACTTCAATTGCTCAAATTATTGCTATGCAATGAATGTGTGTAGCAATGTGTGATTTTGACTTTTAAATATGAAATGGTTGTCTTCCTTATTCATTTATGTTAGCTGTATGACATTTGAAGTTTGTTCTTGCTCCTTTCAATCATATGTAATTTCAACTAGCTATATGTTTTGCAACGTATGGGTTGAATAAGTCTAGAAATACTCGAAATGGTCGTATGTTTGTATGGAGATATGGTGGCAACATTGTAGTGTGGATATGATCTATCTACTTGACTTGTACTCACCATCATTGTTTTAGAATAATCTAATGAAGTGATTTGCTCTTTTCGTATTTAGTGAATGTCTCATCAACTCTATATAGCTTCACCATATGCTCGATGTTAAGTGCAGGATGTTTGTGTTCCATTGTCAAGACTTGCTGAATGTATATATACGTCAAAGGTCCTACTTGATGCCTCACCTTTAATATGGTATGTTTTCAACATTCTCCCACTCTCACCTTGTTAGCATATAGAGCAACATTGCTTTCTGGTAATTTCTAGCGATTTCTTCAAGAAGATGATCATTGTAGAGTTTCCATTTCTAATATATCTTGCAATATTAAGATAAAACAATAAACCTTGGAATACATTATTCATACTTGGGATGAAATTCAAGTCCAGACTTGAGAAAGTTGCCTCTATCGCTACTTTCTATATATGTGTCTCGTATCAACAAAGATTGATAAGTAACATGCATGACATAATTGAGGAGGTTGGTATGGCGTAAATTGGTAAAAAAGTAAGAAATTTGTTGTAGGCTCACAAAATTGTATTAAAGTGATTTTGATTTTATAGACCCCTGTATAGTTGTACGCATTTTTCCTGAAACTTCTAAGTTCTTTTCAATCCCTTGCAACCCTTGGCACCAATATATATATGATTTCTCTCCATCTTCCCACAAAAGGTCTCCTCCTTTGTCTTATTATATTTTCCTCTCCAAGCTTGTTTTATCAAGGGCTTAAATTAGAGGCATGACTCTCTTTCCCAAGGCCCATTTCCCAAAGCCCATCATGTTCTAGTATGTTCGACTCTTTACGCATCCTTTCAAAGATTAATGCCCATTGGACCCTCCCCTCCTTCCTTGTCATGAAGTTATTCCAAATCATAGATCTCTCTTTGGTGATTTTGTCACTAGGATTGCATCACACCATGCTGATTCCGACAATGCTACCGATCAGTTACGCATATGTTGTAGATCCTTATGGTATCACAATGATATGGGCTAAGCCTTTGTCCCCCATCAGATCATTTGAACTGAGTTTGTCGTCCCACCCACACAACTTGACGCCATCTTTCGACTCATCACATATATTCAGAGAGTGTGATTGTTTCCCCCAGCTGAGTGGAGACACAGGCAGCACTCACCTCATTTTTCAGGCCTCCCGTTGACCTGACACACTTGGCATTTCTATTACTGACCTTCCACTAGGCACTCATGACTACATCAGATGGTTCCTATACAGAGCATATCTGGGTCAGGCATGGCAGGGCGACCTCGGGGTCAAAGACGCTCACTTTTTGGAGTTGTATATGGCACGATTCCTAGTTCTACCTCGCTATGTGGATTCAGGATTATCACATGGTTTGAGATTCATATTGGGTCAGTTCCGAGTTCCATCACATCAACTTGTGATTGAGACTAGACGCTTTCAAGGTACCTCATGGGAGGAGTAGACTTGTCGGATGCGAGGTAGAGTCTAAGGAGCACTTCTTATTTAGATGTCCAATATACTGTGAGAACAGGGGGAGATACCATTGTCTTTTCCGAGATGCACCTAGTCCATTATAGCATATGAGGCACTCATGATCAAACGGATGTTACTACTACGACAGGCTCTTTGCCAACCAATTTAGTCGAATCACACTGATACACAGCTCCAAATCATATCCTTCTTCTCTTGTAGGAGATTACGGATTGATCCTGAGTCAGATGATAGTTGGGTGTCGATGATGATTTCCGACATAGAGACCAAAGATGCCATACCACCCAAATTCTTGTTGTTCGTAAAGTCACCAACGTGAGGTGACTCAACCTCCTCGACAACGTCATCAGCACACATTACCTCCAGTTGCAGTCTCCGTTACATCCTTTTTCAGTGGCAGCAGGATTTGATTGGATTTGATGCACAAACATACCACTACTATGATCCATCATAGTTACATTTTGTTGTCAGCAATTATTAGCAATTACACTTCATAGATATATTTTCTTTATTGTTATTGGAGACGTTTCACACGCTCCTATTTGCACCACACACATGAAATGTACTCTTTGTCTTATATGCTTTTTGGCATGGAAAAGACATTAATAAAGCTTTCTTCTTTCCCTCTCTCATCGCGCCATCCCTCTCCTCTCCTCTCCTCTCCTCTCCTCCATTGTTGTGGATGCTAAAGAAAGGGGGTTAGCCCTTCTTGCGAGTTCCCTGCTACTCCCACCTCACCTTCTTCTTCAACCTTTGCTCCCAGTCCACCTTGCTCTAGGCCACACAACAGCAATTTGAATTGCTATGCAATAGTAGGCAAATCCTGCTGCTATGCAATAGCAACAAGTACACTTGCGGGTTGCACCAATACTACATCCAAGCCTAAGGAGCAGCATACCCTCACTTGGCAAATCCTAGAGCTATTTGGATGGTGTTGCACTCAAAGACACAATGAAGATATAATCAAGATGGGAAGCAAAATTGCCACTCTTGAGGAAGAATTGGACAACTTGAGGAAGATGCAAGCAACTCCCCTACATACCACCACAAAGATCCAAGAATTGGGATCCAAGATAGGGCAACACAAAGAGGAGATCTTATCTGGGGCAGCAGTTCTTAAGAAAGATTTTGGAAAACCATCTACACACATTACCTCATTTATTTCACCTACAATTTTTGAAGAGACTAAAGGCTCACAATATTAGGGTTAGGGGCATACCGGATATAGAAGATGCCTTCAAGGAAGTGGAACGTGTCCTCGACATCACTCTTGGCCACCATACTACACTAGTTCTCTACTTCACGACGCTAGAAAGAAAGAAGAATGGCATTAAGTCAATGAGCCCAACTAAGAGGGACACAAATCTTTATGGATGAGGACTTGACTTACATTCAAGTTGAGGAACGTCCTAAAGCTATCTAGGAAGCGAAGGCTATTGGACAACATGTGGTATATAGGGATTTACAGATTCAATACTTGGACCGTGGTTTGTCCAATGGCAAAGGCACTAAGCTATAGGTAGTTGATGTCAGCCTCTCCCTAAACTACACTCATAGACAAACCACAGTAAAGCATGTATAGATAGATCTCAAACTCAAACTCTATTATTTTCACAATAGTACATGGCATCGACAAGCATGTTCATGAAACACGGTGGAGCTGGCTGCCTTGTCTCCCCCCAACCTTTGTTGCATAGCTTATGATGAGGAATGCCTCTCTCTAGGCTCACTTATGCACAATCCTCAAGCACCCCTTAACCCTGACCCTTTCTAACGTCGAAACATGGCCTAGTCGATCCATAGTCAACACTTGCCACTTGGCAGTACCCTGGCACATTGGCAAGTAGTGGCACATACACTGGCTGGACCAAATTTCCCAGTGAGCATGTGACACGTGTCATGTTTGACTGGGCAACCCTAACATGTGTCATTCATTCACTGGACCACGTGTCCAAGTGGGCATATGACACGTGTCTCATTGACTAATCGACTCCTACTTTCTAGGAGGTAAATTCAGCCACTCCTTATTAATTACCCAATACCCTGCACCCAGGCTCAACATGCAACTCAAAGGCTCAGTAGCTCTTATAACAGTTTTATTTACATTTTTTTTACAAAGGTCACCACAAGCCGGTGACTTAGCCATTTCCATATTTCACAAAAGTGAGTAGTGTGCCCCAGCACGGTCCATAGCCATGGCGGGCCTAACACAGCCTAGGGACCCTGGCAGCAGGATAGGGCCCCCAGTTGGGTCCCGACGTGCAGTCGGCCACGTCAGTGCCACGTGGCCGATGTTACGAGCTCGTAACCAGTGCCGAACCCCAGAGAACACAGATAGGTCAGATACCACAGTCAGGGTCGTGTCCAGTGTACATGACCAACAGGGCAAGACAGTGTGAGTAGTGTGCCCCAGCACGGTCCATAGCCATGGCGGGCCTAACACAGCCTAGGGACCCTGTCAGCAGGATAGGGCTCCCAGTTGGGTCCCGACGTGCAGTCGGCCACGTCAGTGACACGTGGCCGACACTTGGCAGTTGCATGCTACCAGTCCTCACACTGGACTAGGAGGGGCTTACTCTATATCAGGGAGTAGGCAAGGTTGGGTGGATCAGTTAGTGTTTGCCCTACTGTGGTGTTAGGAACTATTACACTGGTATCAAAGCCATCTCCATCCTAGGGAGTTCAGGACAGTAGTAGAGAAAGCTATCAGAAGATAGGAAGTGTTTCTCAGATTCTCAGAGAGGAATAGAGGAGGAAGATCGCTGTAGGAGCAGCCTTCAAACTTCTGATTTCCACTGAGAAATCACAGTAGCAAGGAGTCAGATTCCAAGTGTAGGTAACTCGCTGAAAAAACAGCTGTTTCCCACTGAGTTGAGAGGATTCTCTATAGTTTTCCCAGCGAAATTAGAGTAGGAAGAAGCCAGCACCTCCATCGCTGTACAGTCAGAGACCTACATCCGATTTCCAGGGAAAAAGTTACTGGTTCTCAGCGAGTTGGAAGCCAAAAAGGAGGAGCAGGGCCAGCGCTGCCAGTGCTTCTGAAAATCTGGTTTTTCAACAAGTTTTTGAGCCCCAACGTCAGAGATTTGGAGCAAAAGGATTCCTACCAGATCAGCGAGTAGGAGACTTCTGAAATTTCAGAATTCAGAAGGGTTTTTGGACTTCAGATTTGCCTTTTTGTGGACAAGTTGGATTGCAATCAGACCAGCGAGTTACTATCCTCAAAAACCCGGGAAATTTAGCACCGTTTTGAAGCCTCAAACTGGCATTTTTCGGAACAGCAGGTCTGAAATCTTGGGGAAAAGAGCTGAAAGGGTTCCTCTTCATTCTTTCTTTGGAAGTACAGTCCTCAGAAACAGCTAAGTCATCTTTCCTTTCCCTTGTACAGTTGTAAATTAGTCTTTTAGACTTTTTTCCTTCAGAAGTTAAGGTAGCTCTCTTTCAGTTTCGAAGATGACCACTCCTCAGGGACCTGATCAACCCCAGGAGAGAGGCTTCGACGAACTTGAAACAGAAGCCTTGGCTTACAGAAAAGGGAAGGAACCCATGGAAGTAGAAGAACAGGAACAGTTCGCCGAAGAACTCGACGAACTCGTTACCAAGGAGCAGTTCCTCCAATTGGTAACAGAGGTGGATGAACTGAAGCTGGCATTAGCCAATTTCAAGTCCAGTGTGGACGACTCGTTCGCTGAACTCAAAAACTTGATTTTGAGCTCTACGAAAGGAAGCCTTCCCTCCACTTCTCAGTTATCCCCTTCTCCACTCCCATCAGTTTCGGGTGAGACTTTACGGTCTCACCCCAGTGTTTTTAAAGATTTAAAGCCTCCTACTTTTAATGGGGAAGAGAAGGATAGAAATGCAGATATTCTACAAACCTTCCTCAGCAAATGGAAGAACATTCATGCTCTTAAACAGACCCCTGACCATTTGCAAGCAATTGAGGCCAGTCTTTCTTTAGGGCCTATGGCCTATAAGTGGTGGTTAAATCTCCAGGAGACTGGGCAGACTCCCCGGTCATGGAAAGCTTTTGAAGAAGCTTTCCTAAGAGAATTTCTACCAGAGAATGAACTTGATAGAGCCTGGGAAGCCTGGGAAAGAACAGTAATGGACAAGTCCCTCATCCAATATATCTCGCAGTATCGAGAGGCAATTTTAAAGATTAAAAATATGGATGACTATCAAAAAATCAGGGGATTTGTCCGTGGCCTCAAAGATGAATATAAAGTAGAGGTCCAGAGAAACTCGCCTACTACCCTTGAGCAAGCTCTCAGATATGCTCAAATCTATGATGATTCAGTGGGTAGGAAGAGAGCGAGACAACAACCACTTTCTGAGCAGCTTCCTCAGAAAGACTTTCAATTTAAAAGGAAATTTTTAAAAAGAAAGAAAGAAGATAAATTTAAAGGTGAAGCTCCTCAGAAACGCCCTTCACTCATACAGCCCTTAAAACCAGATGATTTTGAGAAAGCCAAACAAGAACGTTTGTGCTTTGTGTGTATGGGCAAGGGACACACAGTTAGACAGTGTCCCAAGGGGCCTTTCACTAAAAAAGATAAAAAACAAGTTCATCTTGTTCAGACTGTATGTTTCCCCAGTGACTCGGCAGCTTCCGAGATCAAAGTGTATCATGAAGATCATGAACACTGTTGCCAGCTGACCTCTGCAATGCTAGCGAGACCCTTCAGCTTTGGGCCGCATGACCTAGTACGTATGCATGGGAAAGTTGGTAACCAGTCAGTAAGAGTCATGGTTGATGATGGGGCAACCCATAATTTCATCAACCACACCCTGGTTAAAAAGCTTAAACTACCAAAAGTACCTAGTCAGCATAGGTACATAGTTTCATTAGCTAAGGGTGAAGATAAAAAAATATGGGAAACTATGGTAAGTAAGTTAAATCTTGGTATTCAGGGGTACCAAGATCAAATAAACTTTCAGATAATGCACCTGGATCGAACAGACATTGTTCTCGGGAGAGATTGGCTCTACAGTTTAGGACCTTCCCTCCACAGAAACTATCAGGAGAACACCCTCAGCTTTCAGTATAAAGGCCGAGAGATCCAGTTGCATGGGGAGCATGATGTTCCCAACAGCCCTATGGTCTGCAGTTCAGAGCTCTGTCAGCTAATCGGAGACGAAGACCATCAGGTATTCTTATGTGACTTTCAGTTTATTCCTGAAGTTTCTATTTCCAGTTCTATTCAGCAGAAAATCAGTAAATTAGAAACTTTATTGTCTAAATTTAAAGATGTTTTTCCTGAAGATTTGCCACATGGTTTACCACCTAGCAGAGAGTTAGATCATGTAATAAACGGGATATTACAGACGATTTGTCAAGGAATATGCTCAGATAGCAGTCCCTATGACAAATCTCCTTAAGGGGAAGGGAAAGGAGTTCATTTGGGAGTCCGCACAACAGGAGAGCTTTGATGCTCTCAAAACAGCCTTAGCTACAGCACCAGTTTTAAAGGTCGTCGACCCCAATCAGCTATTTGTGGTCGAAACAGATGCTAGCGACTTTGCAGTAGGTGCTGTGCTAACTCAGGGTGGACGACCAGTTGCGTTCGAGAGTAAAAAACTCGAGCCAGCACAGACTAGGTATAGTGCCTATGAAAAGGAACTCTTTTCTATAGTCCATGCCCTTAAGACTTGGAGGCATTATTTGTATGGTGCCAACTTTGAGGTCCTGACAGACCATGACAGTCTCAGATACCTTTGCAATCAACCTGAGCTTAGAGGTCGGAAAGCTCGTTGGGCAGAGTTGATGCAAGAGTTTGACATGTCTATCAGATATAGGCGTGGAAAATTCAATACAGTAGCAGATGCCCTTAGCAGAATGCCTATGATAAACGAGCTGAGTTTTACTCAGATTCGTAATGAGTTACTCGAGTCCTTGAGAGGGAAATGCCAGCATGATGCATTCTTCTCTATTATCTGGAACTCAGTCCAGAACAGACAGTTACAGACTCCAGAACCAGTTCCGGGGGCTCGTGCCAGTTCATCCAAGAATACGGCAGCTTCCGTTGAGGATGATGATGAGTCCGAGTATACGTCGTCAGATGACGTTGAGGATTCTGAGCCTGTATTACCCAAGCAAACCCCAGTGGTTGAGGGTCAGTTGACTCAAGGATTCAAATGGAAACAGTATTCCATTCAGGATGAGTACTTGCTCTATAGAGATAGAGTATGTGTCCCCAATTCAGAGGATTATAGGCAGCAGGTCCTATATGAATGTCATGACAATCCTAGCGCGGGACACCCAAACATACAGAAGACCTATGAGCTTCTTTGTAGGCAATTTTTCTGGCCCAGTATGAAAAAGGACGTCCACCAGTATGTAACCAGTTGCCAGAAATGTCAAGTAAATAAAGCAGAGCGTTTAAAGGCGGGAGGGTTGTTGCATCCCTTAGAAATACCAGCTGGTAAATGGGAGAGTGTCTCCATGGATTTTATAGTAGGCCTGCCTAAAACCCAAAAGGGTAATGACGCTATATGGGTCACAGTTGATCGTCTGACCAAAATGGCTCATTTTATTCCGACCAAAACAACCGTTAGAGCTCCAGAGTTAGCGAGGTTGTTTGTAGACGGGCTATTTAAATTGTACGGTCTACCTTCCGGCATAGTCAGCGACCGGGAGAGTAAGTTTACTGGAAATTTTTGGAAGGCAGTATTCCATCATCTCCATACTAAACTTAATATGAGTACCACCGACCATCCACAGACGGACGGTTAAACAGAAAGGGTAAATCAAGTGCTGGAGGATATGCTTCGTGCATACGTCAGCAAGAAGCAGACTAATTGGGAGGAATATCTCTCGATATTAGAGTTTGCTTACAACAGTACCAAACATTCAGCTACGGGATACAGCCCATTTATGCTGATGTACGATTTTCAGCCACGCTCACCCACAGCTGTAGGGTTTAAACAAGAAAAAGTTGAAGCAGCCAGAAACTTTTTAGAAGACCTAAACCAGATGATAGAACATGCTAAGCGTAGCATTAGACAATCCCAGGATCGAGCCAGGCATTATGCAGATCCACACAGACGGGATGTGCAGTTCTCCACTGGTGAGAAAATCTACTTGAGAGTCCCAGTTGACTCTAAAACCCTCAAATCAGGAGTGTGTGCTAAGTTGTCTCCAAGGTATTGTGGTCCCTTTACCATCAGTAGGAGACTAGGCGAGGTCACCTATGAACTAGAACTCCCACACAGCAGTAAGGTTTTTCCAGTCTTTCATGTAAGCCAGTTACGAAAAGCCTTAACCAGATCAGATAATCTGGTAGGGGACAGTGTTCTAGTTCTCCCATTGGATCCTCAACAACCTCCACATGAACCAGAGGAGATTCTTGATAGTAGAGAGACGCAGACTCGTCATACTCTATACCGAGAATATCTGGTTAAGTGGAATGATCAGCCTGTTGAGAATGCCACTTGGGAAAGAGGCAGCGTCCTTCGCAAGATTTTTCCAGACTTTGTCTTAGAGGACCAAGACGGTTCTTAAGGGGGAGGGAGTGTTACGAGCTCGTAACCAGTGCCGAACCCCAGAGAACACAGATAGGTCAGATACCACAGTCAGGGTCGTGTCCAGTGTACATGACCAACAGGGCAAGACAGTGTGAGTAGTGTGCCCCAGCACGGTCCATAGCCATGGCGGGCCTAACACAGCCTAGGGACCCTGTCAGCAGGATAGGGCTCCCAGTTGGGTCCCGACGTGCAGTCGGCCACGTCAGTGACACGTGGCCGACACTTGGCAGTTGCATGCTACCAGTCCTCACACTGGACTAGGAGGGGCTTACTCTATATCAGGGAGTAGGCAAGGTTGGGTGGATCAGTTAGTGTTTGCCCTACTGTGGTGTTAGGAACTATTACAGCCGACACTTGGCAGTAGCATGCTACCAGTCCTCACACTGGGCTAGGAGGGGCTTACTCTATATTAGGGAGTAGGCAAGGTTGGGTGGATCAGTTAGTGTTTGCCCTACTGTGGTGTTAGGATCTATTACACTGGTATCAGAGCCATCTCCATCCTAGGGAGCTAAGTAGCAGCAGGGAGAAGGTGCTCAGAATCTCTTAAAAACTTCGGTAAATAGGAGAGACAGATCCAGCGCTGGAGGAGTAGCTTTCTACTGCGAAAATCTCCATTGAATCATCTTCCTTTAAGTGGGAATATGAGCTAGATTTTTGAAACAGATCCATCGCTGTAGAAAACAGCTATTTATCCTTCGTTTTCAGAGGGTAATTCTCAGATTTTAGAGGAAATAGAAATCAGAAGTTTGGGCCAGAACCAGCGCTGTCAGAAGAGTGCTTAAATCTCGATTTTCAAGTGCCAAACTGAAACTGTTGAGCGGGTTTTGGACAGAGGAAGGTAGGCAGGGTCTGAGAAGACCATCGCGAGTTGATTGTAGACTTCATCCTTCAAATTGAAGCTCAGACATCTGAAGTTGGACACCTACCGAAGCCCTCAGATCAGCGACCTACTATTTGAAGCTAAATCAGAGAAGCAAGTGGGCTTTGAGCCTTAAATCAGAAGTTTTTGGAGCTATCAAATAGCTGTCCAGTCAGCGAGGGTAGAGGAGTACCAAAGTATTTGCATTTTTGGGGCTTCAAACCAAAGTTTTCTGAGAAATTGGACCTCAGTCAGACAGCGAGTACAGTGTTCTGAAATTTTCAGAATTCAGAAGTGAATCTTGGCTTCAAATCTGATTTTTAGAAACCATTTCAGAAGCAATCAGATCAGCAAGCTACTATACTCAAGGAACCGGAAATTTGGACGCCATTTTGAAGCTTCAAGCTGGGATTTTCCGACACAGCAGGTCTGAAATCTTGGGGAAAAGAGCTGAAAGGGTTCCTCTTCATTCTTTCTTTGGAAGTACAGTCCTCAGAAACAGCTAAGTCATCTTTCCTTTCCCTTGTACAGTTGCAAATTAGTCTTTTAGACTTTTTTTCCTTCAGAAGTTAAGGTAGCTCTCTTTCAGTTTCGAAGATGACCACTCCTCAGGGACCTGATCAACCCCAGGAGAGAGGCTTCGACGAACTTGAAACAGAAGCCTTGGCTTACAGAAAAGGGAAGGAACCCATGGAAGTAGAAGAACAGGAACAGTTCGCCGAAGAACTCGACGAACTCGTTACCAAGGAGCAGTTCCTCCAATTGGTAACAAAAGTGGATGAACTGAAGTTGGCATTAGCCAATTTCAAGTCCAGTGTGGACGACTCGTTCGCTGAACTCAAAAACTTGATTTTGAGTTCCGCGAAAGGAAGCCTTCCCTCCACTTCTCAGTTATCCCCTTCTCCACTTCCATCAGTTTCGGGTGAGACTTTACGGTCTCACCCCAGTGTTTTTAAAGATTTAAAACCTCTTACTTTTAATGGGGAAGAGAAGGATAGAAATGCAGATATTCTACAAACCTTCCTCAGCAAATGGAAGAACATTCATGCTCTTAAACAGACCCCTGACCATTTGCAAGCAATTGAGGCCAGTCTTTCTTTAGGGCCTATGGCCTATAAGTGGTGGTTAAATCTCCAGGAGACTGGGCAGACTCCCCGGTCATGGAAAGCTTTTGAAGAAGCTTTCCTAAGAGAATTTCTACTAGAAAATGAACTAGATAGAGCCTGGGAAGCCTGGGAAAGAACAATAATGGATAAATCCCTCATCCAATATATCTCGCAGTATCGAGAAGCAATTTTAGAGATTAAGAATATGGATGACTATCAAAAAATCAGGGGATTTGTCCGTGGCCTCAAAGATGAATATAAAGTAGAGGTCCAGAGAAACTCGCCTACTACCCTTGAGCAAGCTCTCAGATATGCTCAAATCTATGATGATTCAGTGGGTAGGAAGAGGGCGAGACAACAGCCACTTTCTGAGCAGCCTTCTCAGAAAGACTTTCAATTTAAAAAGAAATTTTTAAAAAGAAAGAAAGAAGACAAATTTAAAAGTGAAGCCCTTCACTCATACAGCCCTTAAAACCAGATGATTTTGAGAAAGCCAAACAAGAACGTTTGTGCTTTGTGTGTATGGGCAAGGGACACACAGTCAGACAGTGTCCCAAGGGGCCTTTCACTAAAAAAGATAAGAAAGATAAAAAACAAGTTCATCTTGTTCAGACTGTATGTTTCCCCAGTGACTCGGCAGCTTCCGAGATCAAAGTGTATCATGAAGATCATGAACACTGTTGCCAGCTGACCTCTGCAATGCTAGCGAGACCCTTCAGCTTTGGGCCGCATGACCTAGTACGTATGCATGGGAAAGTTGGTAACCAGTCAGTAAGAGTCATGGTTGATGATGGGGCAACCCATAATTTCATCAACCACACCCTGGTTAAAAAGCTTAAACTACCAGAAGTACCTAGTCAGCATAGGTACATAGTTTCATTAGCTAAGGGTGAAGATAAAAAAATATGGGAAACTATGGTAAGTAAGTTAAATCTTGGTATTCAGGGGTACCAAGATGAAATAAACTTTCAGATAATGCACCTGGATCGAACAGACACTGTTCTCGGGAGAGATTGGCTCTACAGTTTAGGACCTTCCCTCCACAGAAACTATCAGGAGAACACCCTCAGCTTTCAGCATAAAGGCCGAGAGATCCAGTTGCATGGGGAGCATGATGTTCCCAACAGCCCTATGGTCTGCAGTTCAGAACTCTGTCAGCTAATCGGAGACGAAGACCATCAGGTATTCTTATGTGACTTTCAGTTTATTCCTGAAGTTTCTATTTCCAGTTCTATTCAGCAGAAAATCAGTAAATTAGAAACTTTATTGTCTAAATTTAAAGATGTTTTTCCTGAAGATTTGCCACATGGTTTACCACCTAGCAGAGAGGTAGATCATGTAATAAACCTAGTACTAGGTACAGCACCTGTTTCTAAACCTCCGTATCGGGTCAGCCGAACAGAGGATGAAGAAATAACTAGGTAGTTAACAGACTATCTTGGGAAAGGCCAAATTCAGACCAGTAGTTCACCATGGGCCTCACCAGTCCTATTGGTGAAAAAGAAAGAGGGGTCTATGCGTCAGTAGATTACAGAGCCCTCAATAAAGTCACAATCAAGAATAAATACCCTATGCCTTGGGCAGACGAGTTGTTTGATCAACTCGACGGGGCTACGTTTTTCAGCAAAATAGTCCTCAGATCGGGATATCATCAAGTCCGTATAAAATCGGAAGATGTCTCGAAAACAGCTTTTAGGATTCGTCACGGTCATTATGAGTTTAAAGTGATGCCATTTGGGCTCACAAATGCTCCAGCTACCTTTATGACCTTGATGAACAGTGTCCTCAGACCATACTTGGGTAAGTTTGTAGTCGTATTTTTAGATGACATCCTCGTCTACAGCAAAACGAGGAAGGAGCATCTAAAACACCTCAGAAAGGTGTTTCGACTGCTCAGAAAGCATAAGCTTTATGCTAAACAATCCAAGTGTGAATTCTTCGTTGAAGAAGTAGCATATTTGGGTCACATTATCTCTTCAGATGGGATTAAGATGGACCCAAATAAGGTTAAAGCCATACTCAGTTGGCTGAGACCTCAAAATATTTTGGAACTTCAGATCTTTCTTGGTTTGGCGGGATATTACAGACGATTTGTCAAGGAATATGCTCAGATAGCAGTTCCTATGACAAATCTTCTTAAGGGGAAGGGAAAGGAGTTCGTTTGGGAGTCCGCACAACAGGAGAGCTTTGATGCTCTCAAAACAGCCTTAGCTACAGCACCAGTTTTAAAAGTCGTCGACCCCAATCAGCCATTTGTGGTCGAAACAGATGCTAGCGACTTTGCAGTAGGTGCTGTGCTAACTCAGGGTGGACGACCAGTTGCGTTCGAGAGTAAAAAACTCGAGCCAGCACAGACTAGGTATAGTGCCTATGAAAAGGAACTCTTTTCTATAGTCCATGCCCTTAAGACTTGGAGGCATTATTTGTATGGTGCCAACTTTGAGGTCCTGACAGACCATGACAGTCTCAGATACCTTTGCAATCAACCTGAGCTTAGAGGTCGGAAAGCTCGTTGGGCAGAGTTGATGCAAGAGTTTGACATGTCTATCAGATATAGGCGTGGAAAATTCAATACAGTAGCAGATGCCCTTAGCAGAATGCCTATGATAAACGAGCTGAGTTTTACTCAGATTCGTAATGAGTTACTCGAGTCCTTGAGAGGGAAATGCCAGCATGATGCATTCTTCTCTATTATCTGGAACTCAGTCCAGAACAGACAGTTACAGACTCCAGAACCAGTTCCGGGGGCTCGTGCCAGTTCATCCAAGAATACGGCAGCTTCCGTTGAGGATGATGATGAGTCCGAGTATACGTCGTCAGATGACGTTGAGGATTCTGAGCCTGTATTACCCAAGCAAACCCCAGTGGTTGAGGGTCAGTTGACTCAAGGATTCAAATGGAAACAGTATTCCATTCAGGATGAGTACTTGCTCTATAGAGATAGAGTATGTGTCCCCAATTCAGAGGATTATAGGCAGCAGGTCCTATATGAATGTCATGACAATCCTAGCGCGGGACACCCAAACATACAGAAGACCTATGAGCTTCTTTGTAGGCAATTTTTCTGGCCCAGTATGAAAAAGGACGTCCACCAGTATGTAACCAGTTGCCAGAAATGTCAAGTAAATAAAGCAGAGCGTTTAAAGGCGGGAGGGTTGTTGCATCCCTTAGAAATACCAGCTGGCAAATGGGAGAGTATCTCCATGGATTTTATAGTAGGCCTGCCTAAAACCCAAAAGGGTAATGACGCTATATGGGTCACAGTTGACCGTCTGACCAAAATGGCTCATTTTATTCCGACCAAAACAACTGTTAGAGCTCCAGAGTTAGCGAGGTTGTTTGTAGACGGGCTATTTAAATTGTACGGTCTACCTTCCGGCATAGTCAGCGACCGGGACAGTAAGTTTACTGGAGATTTTTGGAGGGCAGTATTCCATCATCTCCATACTAAACTTAATATGAGTACCACCGACCATCCACAGACGGACGGTCAAACAGAAAGGGTAAATCAAGTGCTGGAGGATATGCTTCGTGCATACGTCAGCAAGAAGCAGACTAATTGGGAGGAGTATCTCTCGATATTAGAGTTTGCTTACAATAGTACCAAACATTCAGCTACGGGATACAGCCCATTTATGCTGATGTACGGTTTTCAGCCACGCTCACCCACAACTGTAGGGTTTAAACAAGAAAAAGTTGAAGCAGCCAGAAACTTTTTAGACGACCTAAACCAGATGATAGAACATGCTAAGCGTAGCATTAGACAGTCCCAGGATCGAGCCAAGCATTATGCAGATCCACACAGACGGGATGTGCAGTTCTCCACTGGTGAGAAAGTCTACTTTAGAGTCCCAGTTGACTCTAAAACCCTCAAATCAGGAGTGTGTGCTAAGTTGTCTCCAAGGTATTGTGGTCCCTTTACCATCAGTAGGAGACTAGGCGAGGTCACCTATGAACTAGAACTCCCACACAGGAGTAAGATTTTTCCAGTCTTTCATGTAAGTCAGTTACGAAAAGCCTTAACCAGATCAGACAATCTGGTAGGGGACAGTGTTCTAGTTCTCCCATTGGATCCTCAACAACCTCCACATGAACCAGAGGAGATTCTTGATAGTAGAGAGACGCAGACTCGTCATACTCTATACCGAGAATATCTGGTTAAGTGGAATGATCAGCCTGTTGAGAATGCCACTTGGAAAAGAGGCAGCGTCCTTCGCAAGATTTTTCCAGACTTTGTCTTAAAGGACCAAGACGGTTCTTAAGGGGGAGGGAGTGTTACGAGCTCGTAACCAGTGCCGAACCCTAGAGAACACAAATAGGTCAAATACCACAGTCAGGGTCATGTCCAGCGTACATGACCAACAGGGCAAGACAGTGTGAGTAGTGTGCCCCAGCACGGTCCATAGCCATGGCGGGCCTAACACAGCCTAGGGACCCTGTCAGCAGGATAGGGCCCCCAGTTGGGTCCCGACGTGCTGTCGGCCACGTCAGTGCCACGTGGCCGACACTTGGCAGTAGCATGCTACCAGTCCTCACACTGGGCTAGGAGGAGCTCTATATCAGGGAGTAGGCATGGTTGGGTGGATCAGTTAGTGTTTGCCCTACTGTGGTGTTAGGATCTATTACAATGACAACGACGACGACGTAAAATGACCCGAACTTGTAAAATAGCAGCAGGTAAAAATGGAAAAAGTTCAGGATCAGTAAGATACGAAGTATCAGAAGGTTCACCACGAAAAAGACATGAAAAATGTCACGAGCACGAGTAGTAGCAGGTAACTGTAAACAATAAGTAGCAGGCCTAAGTTCTTCCACAATCTGGAAAGGACCTTAGTAATGTGCAGACAATTTCTTAGTAAGAGAACGACCCTGTACAAACTTATGATGTGCAAAAGATAAACAACATAAACATACTGGCCCTCAACAAACTCTAAAAAAGATCTATGACAATCAGTCAAGGACTTAAAACGATGTTGAGCTTGCGCCAAATGTTGTTGTGCTTGCACAATAGAATCATGAGAGTTAGTAAGAAAAGAAGATAAAGTAACAGGAACATTATCAGGAGGGGGTGGAATACCTAGTAGTAGCAGAGAATATTCATTAGCCAACAAAAATGGAGACACACCTGTGCTGGTACTAACCCAACTATTATAACGGTATTCTGCAAAACACAAATGTTGATCCTTATCGCAAATGGAACCATCAATCATTTGTGCAAACTCAGCGATATAGGTGCCCCAAGAAAGGATAGCAGCATCAGAAGACCAACACCAAGGACTAGGAACATGAGCAGAACAACAGTCACGCTTCAATATCCTGGAAGACCAAGTGATATGCCAAGAAACATGAAGCATAAAGACACAAGGTACCCTGAAGGCACGTATCGCGAGAAGATCATCATGTCAAGAGATCCATAAGGTCCAGGAAAGCAACACATTTTCTAAAAAGACATGATGCATGAAAGCAGTAGCAGCAAATCTAGAAATAGTAGAGGCGCCAACGGAGAACTATATCCGAAATACTCATCCGAAGGACCTCATATGGACATACCAAGCTATCAAAGGATGCTGAAAAATTGGATGGAGAAACGGATCGGGATAGGGAGTAGAAGCTATAACAGTTGGGCTCCCTAGGAGAAGGAACTGCCCCAGAGGTTGGTGTATGTACACGCCAACCTAAGAATTTTGAGAAGACTCCACAACACCCTAGAGCCTATCCAGGTAAGTCATAATTTCTAATGTGTAGATATTACCAAAGTCTAAGTAGATACTAGATACTAGACTATAGCGTGTTTGAAGTTTGAACTTAGAAGTCTGAAGTATTACCTATACATAACGGTATGTGAGGACCCAGTGTCAATTAGAGTCAAGACATCTCTACCACACAGTTGCCCATGCATAACGATTAAAGAGGTACGAGGAAATCGATACATGCATTGCACTGCTCTCGATAATTGTGGCAAAGGAACCAAATCCACCTTTCAAATCATCGACAGATTCATCAATCATGGAGCACCTTAAGGTTCTTGCTCAATCTTCAATCTTTATAGGACCAGCCTCTTCAACCTGCAAGCTATAAGTGGTTTGTGACGGGTTACGTGGACAGTCCTTCCACCTATGCCACCCTAGACTTAGCATTCTTGGGGAAGGCATTGTCCCTCTATTCCTATTAGTTATTAGAAAATGGCAAGGATTCCAATCCAAGCCTTTCAACCGAATCGATTGGTGCCAAATTAACAAGGGAGGCACTCACATGATTCATGTGATATACCAAATTGGCAAAAGAGGCACTCACATATTTCATGCCTCTCACCAACTTGTCGAACTTAAACTTTTTACTTCTAACTTGACTTTTCATTTCATCATCCGTTTTCAACCTATGCCTATCTATTCATAGGTCAACTGTTCTAGCAGTGTCACAACAGCTTGTACATGTCATTTCTGCTCCTATCATAGGTTCTTTTTAGCAGCTTTACGGCAGTTTCAGCGTGATAGTTTTATTTTGAGGTTTCCCATTACTTATGATATCAACTACTACATGTCATTCTGCAGTTCTAATGAAGGGTTTCACTCATGGTCTCCATGGCTGAACCAGTTTCTGTTTTGAAAGATTGAACTACTTATTGTTGTTTCCACATCATCATAAATTTGGTTTCTATGTCTGGCTTAGGCTCTATTGCTACTGTGAACATTTGGCATTCATTGTCCTTATGGCTAGCTTCAAATCTACTTGCATGTTCTAAGTCAATTATTGCTACTAAGATTTGGCATTTGTGATCTCAATGAATAGCTTGAATCTGGTTGTTTCTCTCAAGCCGTCTATTCCGGCTGATATTCGATGTTCTTGGTCTACAGTTGACTTGGGGCAACTTGTGACTATTCTGTCATCTCCTACTGCAGTCACAAGTGACACTCTTGGTTTGTACCGGTGACATGTAATCTCTTTGTATTCAGCAGCTAAGTTTTTATCACATGCTTTCAGGTGCTTCATGCACATGCTTTTATTTGGCATTCGCGGTTGGTCAGAATGGCAGGGCATCTATTTGTGTAGCAGAGTTATTATGGTATACTACAATCATTTGGTTTATATTGATGCTTTTATTTGGCGTTTCTTGGGCCATTTGTACAACATGATTTACAATGAAAAGTTACTGTTTCATTGTTCCAATCTCCTAGTCACTTCTGCAGCACATAAAGTATCTTTCGTTTGGGCATCAGCATCTTCATTTTTGTGGCATGAACATATTCATTTTTTTGGCATCAGCACTTTCATGTTATAACTTCCACATTCTTGTTATTCTAAAACTGAGGACATAGTAATTTTGAGGGAGAGTCAAAGGCCAAACTTGAACAAGGCTATCCATATGGACCATGCATGTGCACTTGTTATTATCTATCATTTGGACCATGTCTTTAGGGAATTATTAGAGTCATTTATTGATTCTTTGGCTACTATGTTGCCCATTCCAGAACGGAACACGTTTCATTCCGGAACGATGCCCTCAAAAAAAAATAAAAAAATACGTTTTTTTAACAAAGGAATTATTCATATAAAATGCATTTTTTTTATAACGTAAAAAATTTCGTTCCGACCAGGAATGTTCCGGAACGTACGGAATGTTCAGAACAGAACGTTCCGACCCATTTTGGTCGGAACGGGCTTCTAAGTGAATCCAAAGTAAGCTATATTGGTAAATTTTTACATCATGGAAATTTTAAAGATTTTGCTTCAGGTTGAAATTCAAATTAGTCTACTTCAGTGATGATCTTGAACTGGCATGCTGATATTTCTATACTTTTAACAGTACAATAGTTTCGCATGCTGGAGACGGAAACTTCCACACAATTATCTTACTTGATCCACAAAGTGAAGAAGAGTTGAAAGAAGCGCATCGTCTTGCTGATGAGATGGTGAAGATTGCCCTTGCAATGGAAGGTTGGCTAAGTGAATTTTCTTTTTCCTAATGTTATGGAACCTTTGTTTCTGTCTTTTGAATGTTTTGACAAAGTTGGGGCTGATTCTCTCTCTCTTTCTCTCTCTCTCTCTCTCTCTCTCTCTCTCTCTCCAGGCACGTGCACAGGGGAGCATGGTGTAGGAGTTGGAAAATTGAAGGTATGCATCTCCTTTGTTGTTCAATTTTATTTACATGGCGACAACTAGCTGTTTTAAGTACAAATTTTTTATTTCTGCATAAGCAATCAATTAACAGTTTCACATTTTAAATCTTTAAATGTAAAGTCTTGGGAACAAAGCTGTATACAATTTAAAGGCTTAGAGAAAGACAGCCAGGCTAATAAATTCTAGGCTCCAGACGTTTTACAGGATGTAAACACCCAGAAAACATCTTTGCCTCCTTTGTTCAAGCCATAAAACAAGGGAAAGTAGGATTATGGGTTGGTAAAATTTTGTAAGGTTAACAAAATCATTGGTCCATGATTAGCAGCAACAGTGCTTCATGGCAAGACACTAGTGCCTCTTTACAGGGAACACAATATTTGAAATGAAATATTTTCCATGTTCTTATGTAGGAGCTAAAGCCCCCGAACAGGGGCATGACTCCCCCATGAGGGCACCTGCCCTTATGGGGGCATAAAGCCCTGCCCGGGGGTTTTACCTGGCATAAACTCCAATGAGTTTTTCGTGTATTAGACAGCCCAGGCCATTATGGCCATAGTGCCCTGCCCAGGCAGAACTTTCACAAAAACCAGAGGGGTTCAAGGAAAGTTGAATCTTATATCATGTATCGTATGTTTGTTATATGTATCATGTATGGTGGTGTTATTTATCAGGATCATAGTCGGCCAGTGGTGAAGTTGGCATTGGCAACTATAGCATCTTAAAGTTGCTACTCCAATTGCATGTTGAAAATGTAAACAGTTTGGCAATGTGATTTTCGGGGGAATCATTCGTATGAGTATTCTTATTTTGTTTCCATTTGCACCAAGTGATTCATTGGCAAGTCTACGTATCAATTCTTACAGAGCTCGTTGTTTGTGACTTTCTTAGTTTTTGGAGGAAGAGCTTGGACAAGAAGCCCTAATGACCATGGGGAAAATAAAGCGAACCCTTGATCCCAACAATATCATGAATCCAGGGAAAACTGTACCGCCTGAATTTTGCTACTAATCGTTCCTTGGAGCAGAACTGCCAGAACAACAGTTGCATTAAGGCGCATCTATTATGTACCAGCAAAGTGATTCTAGCCTTTGAGATGCAGGTGACAAAATGCTTAGAGGTAGTTTTGATGGTCTACAATTGCAGTTTTGGATTAAGACAGGTGAAAGCCCAATCTGTCGGCTGGTTTAAGAAAGGTCGAATCCCGTAGAACAATACCATTTATTGTGTGGCACATGTATAAGGGGCCAAATTTATTTTTCAGTTTTTAGGATGGATGGAGGGAACTCTATAGTAAGAATTCAAAAAGCTTTGTTTCTCACATTCAATAATTGTTTGTAGCATCCTGGCAAACAGCAACCCTTTTCTTGTTGTGGCCTTAAGAGTGCTGATAACTGTTGAGTAAATAATTAATCTTTACATCCTCTTTACCATTATTTAAATCTTCTATTTCAGAAACCCCTCAAAGTTTGAAAAGCTTATGAAGGTCTAGAACTATAATTCCGTAGCAACTATTTTGATAGTCATAATCTTGAAAGTTTCCTTATAGGAGGAACTCATTTTAGTACTAAAGTTTAAGGTACCAATTACATAAGAATGCAATATCTAGCCTTTGAGACATGTAAGATTGTTTTTGCCACTTGTCATAATGTGATGCCTTCATACTCCCAAGTGTATCCTTGATTGTATTTCTTCTATTTGGTTCTATAATATGTCATGTTTATGTTTCCATTGTGTTACAAAGTCTAACTATTTATTTAATGAGATCACATCTCAAGGTCCTATAGCCTATGAAACTAAACTTTGTGCATAAAAGGAACTTTTATGGATGTCCCTTGTGTACTTATTATTATTATCACCTCCTCTCATGATTGCTCATGATTGCTCATGTGATCACAACGCGAAATCTTTTGAAACGAGTCAAAATTTTAAAGAGTAATTATTTTTTAATTTTTTAATTTTTGCTCAAAAACATGCTTTTTCATTAAAAAAATTCAGAAAATCACAAAAAATTCTTATAAAATATATGCATTTTGGCCAAAAAAATCAATACACCATGTCCAAAAAAATTAAATTTTCTAATAAAACTTTAAAAATTAAAAATATTCAAAGTGAACAAAATATTGACAAACACTTACAGTATTTTAATAGTCTAAGTTGAATCTCATAAAATAACTCACATAATTAGTCCCGACGGGACTTGGGGCTCGTGTTTCTTTCATAGGAGTGTTTATGGCAAAAACAGTATGTAGCAACAAGCTTGAGAAAAAACGGAAAACAACGATATAAAAACTGTCAAAAACTGACAACTAGATAAGATGGCCTCAAGAAACAAATAAGCTTGAGAACTCAAAAACTCTACAAGCAACTTTGAGAATGGGGTAGAGGAAGGTGAGCGTATCTCCTTTACTCCCTCCCCAAAGCTCCTCTTCAACCTCATGCAAAAAAGGACAGGTGGGGTTCAAGAAAGGCCTCATTTGTCTCTTCTAGGCTTTTATACATTTGAAGTCAATTACGCTAATTTCACAAATGTTGAAACACTGAAAATAATTTTTATATTATTTTTTTAACAATTTAAATTCCAAATAATTCTCACTAACTCCTCTTAAGTCAATGCTTGAAATATTATCAAGGCTCTCTTTTCAGCTGAAGAAGTTGATGACCCATTTTCTTCATTAGAGTCTATCGACAAATTCTCATCCGAATCAGCATCCAATGTTGAGAGAATATTGTTTGTTGTGGCTTTGTTGCGTTGAAGCCGAGTCGAAGATGATGGTTGTGCACTTAACCTAAGCCGATGGAAAAATTCTCCTCAAAAGATTGAATAAAAAAATGTGCCACTCTTATTGGATAAAGGCAAAGGGAAAGTCAAGGATAATTCTACAGGTCTGACTTTTAGCAAGATATCATTGTCTCGGAAGTCATCACCTCCACGATCAATTCTTGCTAAGAAGACCAAGCGAAGATCCAAGACAAGTCCTTTCAACAAAGAACAAGCAGATGTTGTCCAACATGATATGCCTGAACTTTTTAAACGTTATACATTGGATGATGTGGTTATCATATTACCTAAAGCACATCATGAATCCGAAGAACATGTGCCAGAATTGAAAGATGTTTACGATGGCCCAGCTAGGACACAACCAATGAATATTGTTGAACCAGGAGAACCAGAAAAGATTGTACAAGTTGGTTCACAACTTAACCTTGAACAGTATCAAGCACTCCAGATGTTACTTATTAAGTATCAAGATTGCTTTGCATGGACTTATCAAGATCTGAAGGGTATTTCGACATCAGTTATTGAACATACCATACCTTTAATACTTGATGCAGTTTCAAAGGTTACAAAGTTCTATCGCTGTAATCCTAATGTTGTGGATCTTATAAAAAAA